>BHFT01018580.1:0-15608 GCA_004320025.1 Laticauda laticaudata | reverse complement strand
ATTAACCAACGGATGGCAAGTGTTTTTCTCCGTTTTACATCCTCTTTCCATCCGTTGGTTCAGTGTGACAGGGGCTTTAGTCCTAGCAATGTCCATAATGATTCTGGAATTCTGAGAATTGGTCTGCACATCTAAAGGGCACTATAAAATCTCCAGATAACATCAAAAGTTATGCTGTTCCTAAATCTTTTTGGTTTTCTGAAGGATTTCTTCCTGAAAAAGCAGATTGCTGCTTTATATCAGAGTGTTGTAGAACTTCCCTTTCATTATCTTCTGATAGTGATTATTTGCATACTACACTGCTATAATATGATAGAATAGTCCATCCTTTTATTTTCCTAGTACCTCTCTATAATTTTGCACCTCAATTGATCATAGCATGTAGCTGACCTTATGTAGGATCAGAAGCTAAACAGGATCAAGCTGTCAAGCCTGTTCTCTATTTAGATGGGAAAATTCAGGGAATGTCAGGATGGTAGACTGAACTGAAAAAATGAAGTATATCCAAAAATAATGTAACAGCAATCAATTTCTGTAACACTGCCATGAAAACTCAGTGGGGGAAAAAGATTTCATTCCTTTTCAATTTTCCTATTCTCATGCTACCTGCTCTGGGGGAAAAAAAACCCAAGAATTGGGATTCCCTGATGATATTCTCCTTCGAAGTACCCTTCTATTTTTTGGTGATTCTGTAAGAATGGTAAACTTAATCCTAACCCTTGAGAATACAATTGTTGTTTTGTTATTGTTGTTGTTCTCTTCCTCTTCCTCCTCCTCCTTCTCTTCCTCCTCCTCCTCATGTCGAAGAAAACATGTTACTGAAACTCTAACATTTAACACATAACCTACACATCGAGGATGTTTGTTTGCAGTAGTTTTCCACCTTTACTAATTTTTCTCTTTAAAACTATTTTAAAAATCCTCAAGATTAGCTTAATTGATTCTGTGCTGACTCTAAATGACAAAGACTTAGTGGGAAGAATGTAAAATATTAGTAAAGTTCTTAGGAACACTCCCCACAAAAGAATGCTAACCTTGTAGTGGCTATTTCAAGTATAATCTCACAGTAATTCACCCCCACTGTCCTATATCAACTAGAAGGATGCCCACCGACATATATCTACCTAAGTATGCTGAAAATACATGCATTACCTTATGGTCAAACATATCTATCCCTCTTAAGAGTAAACTGGTTGTGTTTGCATTGATTGGCAGATAGCTATGAAATTATTATCCCACACTGAATATCTGATTATTATTTAGTTTTGTATTTAAATGAAGCAATGGATGAATGTCAAATGGTTTGTGCTACCTAATTTCATAACTTCTTTTCAGGCAAATAGATTTTCCAGCTACTCATCATGATGAACATTTTGCCTAAAGGCTGCCAGATAAAATAATGAAAGCCCAAGAAAGAGATTGAATGAATGAGCCAAACACAGATAAATTGACAAGATGCTGAAAAAGGAACATGCTTCTCTTTTTTCCCATTCTTTAACCAATGTCATTTTTTTTTTGGTCTTTTCCTGATGGACCTTAATGTTCACCAGTATCTGTCATCAGCTACTTAATATTCTGTGGTTACCAAGTCACAGGCCTCCTAGTCTTTTCACTCCATTGTTCTGTACTATGGGGGGCATTGTTTAATATAGTGACTGATTTAATGCCCCAAGTTTTAAAGGTTTTTCCACATTACTTTTTTGCTCTCTCCTTCCTTCCTTCCTTCCTTCCTTCCTTCCTTCCTTCCTTCCTTCCTTCCTTCCTTCCTTCCTTCCTTCCTCTAACTGTTCTTCCCTCTGTGTTCTGTTTATCATGTAGACCATTTGGAAGATTTTTTTTCCCTTTCTATGCTGGAAAAATATACTTGTCCTCTATACAACATTTCTTCTGCATTTATTACCAAACACTATAGGAAGGAAAGGAAATCACCTTGATGGCTTTATAAAAGACACCCAATAGCATGATGTAGTTTTTGCTATGTCTGCCTATCTCTTTGTATTGACTTTGCATTGTAGTGGACCAAGTGTTGAACAGCTATGATTGCCCAAGATGTCTGTACTTTATTGGGAACCCAGTGTGCACTGAATTATTTTATTTATTTACTTTATTGGGAACCCAGTGTGCACTGAATTATTTATTACCAATAAATAAATGTTATTTATTAGTATAAATAACATAATAGTATGTTATTTATACTAATAACATTATATTGTATCTTCAAAGTAATTTGGTGTGAACCAGATTTTACCCACAACAGTCCACTCCTAAATAGTCCAAATGATCAAGGCCTAGTTGATCATTTGGACTATTAGTTTTTGGTTTATATGAAACCGTAGTTCATCTTAAGTAATATCATGATAGGAGGAACGATAGTTTATCCTAAGTAATATCATGATAGCAGACTTTGAAGATCAAATTCCAAACTCTTCTTTGGGTTTGGTGTCTTAGATTATCCTCAGCCAAATACTAGCATGTCCTCATGTCCTTTTTGGGATAGAGTTTAAAAAAAAAAATAACTCTTACCTCCTCTTTTTGGTTTCTTGTAATATAACTAGCAGAATAATTGTTAAATCTTCCTCTTTTGGCCAGCAAAAGGAGAATTATATTAGCAGAAGCAAACCTCTATTAAGCATTACATGTTTAAGTTGGCTTTGAGGTAGATACTCCTGCATTTACATGCATTTTGAAGCTAGTAGAGCTTATTTCTGAAAAAAATGCATAGGGTGAATCCCATGCAATGAAAGCCATCTGCCAACTGAATTGTGAAAAACTTCTATTGCTTCCTGTGATGCCTAATCATAATTTATTTAATAATTTAGATGAGGGAAACCATTTGGAATAATGCTAACTGTTATTGTTTCAAAACATTTCCCAGTGTAATAAGGAATGAAACTGTTGCGTATAATGTGGAAAACCAAAAGTATTATCATTTCTAATATATGAGCGAAATAATGAAAACATTTTTGAAAACAGGTTTTTTTTTATTGTTTAATGGAGAAACACATATTTTGCATTTCATTTACCCGGTAATGCAACTGGAGTGAATTTAAAAGAAAAAAGACAAAAAATGATAAATTGAACATTATGATGATGAATTCTATCTGGCATCACACCACTGAAGGGTATGCTCTAATTAATTTTTTCTGGAAACACAACAACTACATTATCCTATTAAAGATTAATGTCCTTGATAATCTTAGTAGTTTAGTATTATTTTGAAAGTTATTAAGAGACTTGAAGAGTGAATTGATGCAGTTTCTAAATGAAAGAAAAGGAACTACAGCTGAATAACAGAAAATGTGTTTACTCTATTAAATATGATGATTGCATTGCTGCAACAAAGACCAATAAAACTTTAATGAAACATGTGCCTGTATAGTTGCTTTAATGGTGTATTTCACAGAATTTATAATGTGATTTATTTATTTTTTTTACTTTTGGCCTTCATTTTCCTCCCTAATAAATCCTAATATATCTGATTAATGATGGCCTAAGTTTGTCAACCCTATGTTTTAGGATAGAATTTGAAAAAGGCAAAACTTCTTGTAGCTGACTGGAAAACAATATAAAAATAAGCTGATGTTGCTTTATTGACAGTTAATTTGTGTATGTATGTGTATAAAGAAAATGAAATGGTATTTTAAATGTGGTTGGCAGGCATTCAAGAAGCTAAGCATAATTTTCAAAAACAACTTCTCCCTATGCCTGAAGAGAAAAGTTTTCAACCAGTGTGTGCTACCTGCTCTAACTATGCTGATGAAACATGGACACTAACCTCATAATCAAAAAAAAAGCTACAAGTATTGCAAAGAGCCAAGGAAAGGTACATGCTCAGCAAGACAAAATAGAAAGACCTGCACATGGATTAGAGAACAAACAGAAGTATACAATATCATCAAGACACTAAAAGAATTTGAAATGGAAATGGGCTGGTCACATAGCAAGAACTAATGGCAGGTGGACCAAGACAGTCATAGAATGGATCTCACTGGATAAAAAGTGTCCATGAAAGAGACCTAAAACAAGATGGATTGACAATATCAGCCAATATTGCAGCCCCAATTGGCAAAAAAGAAACCTCAAAACCATATTGGTTGGAAACATGCAGAAGAAGCTTTTGTCCTGCAATGCAAAGACAATGGCTACAATTATTATATGGTATATATCCATGATGGCAAACCTATGGCAGCATACCACATGTGGCACACAGAGCCATTTGTGCCAGCACGGGAGCTGCAACAAACTTACCTTACTACACATGCGGGTGCCTCACAGCTGATTTTCGGGCTCTCAGAGGCTTCAGGAAGGCTTCTGCAGGCTTTTCAGGACAAAAACTAGGCCCATTTTGTCACTTCCTGTTTTCAGCCTGAGAAGCCTGCAGAAGCCTTCCTGAAGCATCTGGGAAGCCGTAAAAAGCCCAAAAAAAGGCCTCAAACCAGCCCCAAAATCAGCTGTAAGTTGCAGTGCAGGTAAGGGGATGGTGGGGGGTGGGGGTGGATTGTGCGCACATGCGTAGGAGCACGGGGGGCCCGCATTATCTTCTGGGTTCTGGCATGAGAGCGCAATTATGCAAGCGTGTGCACAATTTTTGGCACAGGAGCCCAAAAAGGTTAGTTACCACTGGTATTTATAATAATCATATATCTATATCTATACACATGCACATAACATGAAATTGTTCTTGAACAAAATTTAAAAAATGTAAGATTTTTTAAAAGTGGAAAGAAAAACTCTTTATATACATACACAGTTTTTCTTATACACATTATACATATGTATAATGAATCTGTTTTGTTTGTTCTCAAATACTTTTTAAAAAATCCTACATTTTTTCTATTTCATTCAAGAAAAAAAAATACATTTTGTGACTTTGTTCCCTCCCACACTCTTCCTAAAAAAGATCCAGAAAAAAGGTTTATCAAAGTTTACTGGCTAGATTCATCAGATATTGAAGAATATAGAAACTTATATCTGCTTTAAGGATATAGAATCTTTGGAATGATTTCATTTTCAAAATTACAAAGCTTAGCACAAAAGTTTGTTACTTTACAAGCTAAGCAAGAATTATCCTCAAGGTCAAAATAAATTTATTTTTCAATAATTTTATGAACAATATATTAAACAGATAAAAGAAATAAAAGACCCTAATTCAAAAATAAATAAATAGAAAGTGTGGAAGAAAATTTTCCTCCTAAAATAAATATTTTAAATATCCACTTATAATTTTACCTTCCCAAATGTAAATGGATTTAGCAAAATAAATGTCTCCCTTCATCCCAGCAACAATATTCAACAATAACAACTTATCATTGCATTTTAACACACCATTGTTCCATCATTCAGCCCATTTTCTATAAACTCAACTCTAAATCTCAGCTCTCCTTATTAATCAGCAAAAGTCCAGTAAAAAAAAAAATACTTAACAACTTAAATTTATAATCCCTCTTTCCACTTAGTCTAATTAAAATAAATTTATGAAGTAGAGTTGGTTCTTGATAATCCTTGCTGGCTTCTTTATTTCTCAGTGTAAATTTCAGTTGAATTTATAGGCAGACTAATTTGTGTATATTGAATATCTCAGATAATGTTCAAGAATGATTATGTCCTTTTGTAGAAATGCAGTTCAGCAGACAGAGCTGCCAGGGTTTGGCATTGACTGCCATATTTTTGGCCTGATATATAGAAGTTATAGCTAGACACATTTGAAATTAATTCCGATCTCAAGAACTGTGGATAGCATTTTTAAATTGGAGATTCCTTTAACTTTAAATATAAATCGGTTGTTTCCAGAATATAGATGATAAAGAATATTGAGACTACATGGAATATAGCTCATTTCATTTTTGAAATCTGTTTTGGAATTTTCCCTCTGAATAGTGAAACATTATGAATGCAATGATTTTCCATTTTTTCTTTGACAGCTGAATTCTTCAATATCTTCTCAACTTCTTTAAGAAGGATTTAGCCATGTTGAATGAATGCCAAAATAGAATGCAGACCTTATGTGTAGATAAGGAAATTCAAAACCAAGCCAAAATGATTGATACTCCCAAAATATTCTAACCCAGCGTTGGAAGAAATATCTAAGTTCAGTTCCAAGCCTAGAGAGTGGCACTGGGAACAAAATGGAGGCTGGAGTTTAATGTTAAAGTTTAATGATGAAGCAGAAGCACCAACCACATGTGATTCTGGGCCAGCTGACAAAATGGAGTGTTCTGACCAAAGCTTCCGAGATCGTAATTACACACACAATTATTTTAAAAACAAGTCTTGTTTTATTGCAACACTGGGGATCATTTTAATTCCCAGCCAGTAATGAACCTCAAATAGTCCCTCGAGATAAGTACCCACCTTTCTTTCCTGTGAAATGCTTCCAATAACAAGTGTCCAATAAACTAGAATAAAAAACCAACCAAAATACGAAGAGCTTCAAGAATGAATTAGGACCGAACGAATGACTTTGCTTCCTGCAAAGGTTCTGTCATCTTTGCCTGTCCTTTATACCTTATGGGAGGGGCAATCACTTCCCAGCCTTACTCCCAAGTCTTCCCTTTTTTTTCAGCTGCTCTTGCCTTCTAGCAGCTCTGCGAACATGTGCACTGGCAACATGCTCCCCTGGGTCCTCTGCTTCACTGCTGCCAGACTCCAGAAGCTCTGAAGGCAGCACCCCACTCCCAGATGATCCTGGCCCCATCTCTGCATTGGATGCAGGACCCTCATCCAAGTCCTCTCCAGACTCCCTGACTGGTCCCTGTTTTTCCCCACTGTCCGATTCCGCTGCCATCTGCACAGGCTGCAGTGAACCACAACATGGAGTTTAAAGTGGTGGGTTTTTATACCTTCTGGGTTCCTGGGGAGGGTGTCATAAAGGGGTTATGTATGGGTCATAGCTGACTCTATAGGCAAAAGAGGAAACACAAATGCTAGATGTTTGCCTGAGCTAATTTTGTCAACATTTTGTTTGTTGCTTACTTGAGTTTCTGTCTTGACCCAATATTTCTGAATGGATTACCAAATCTGCAATATTTCTGAATGGATTACCAAATCTGCATTTGTAAAAGCTGGCCTCCTCAGTTTCTGCTTGGGGCAGGGAAACTGGGGCTGGTCTCTGCATCCCTTAAGATTTATTTATTTCTCCTTTAGGGCAAATATTTTATCCTACCTTTTTAATATTTCCCAGAATATTTCATTCTTCAGGTGGGGGGCTTCCTATACCAGAATCAGACTTGGTGAAGTGGAACCAAATTTATGTTGCTTAAAATAAAAGAGTTAGTGAAAATAATTTTTAAGGAAAACATTTGGGAAAGGTAAAATTATAATTGGAGATTTAAATACAGTTTTTGTTAGATCGCGGGGAAAAAGAGACTGGAGACCAGCGTCACTTTCAGCTCTTTATTCGGTTCCTGGAATCAATCTAACTGCGGAGCCGCGGCAGCCTTTTTTATAGTGGCTGCTCACGGCTCGTGGCCAATGGACCAAGTTCCTTGATATTCCCCGCCACTCAGGCGGACCAATTCACAGGGCGGCAATTGTTGCACCAATTACCGTCACTTGAAGAACCAATCATATAGCCATATTTGTGGACCAATCAAAAAGGTATTTCAATATGCTAATTATTGAGAAACACCCCTCCCCACTTGGTTTATAGTCCAACCTACGGTTTACGTAGTCACATTAAGTAGCGGGGCCTTTTATTGGTTCTACCTTTGGACCTGTGCAGCTCAGGCTTTGCATTTGTTGTCTTTCAGCTGGGTTTCGGACAGGATCGCTGTTTCTCCCTGTCCTTCTCCGTGGAAACCTCCCGGAAGGCGTAGAGTCAGCCATGCCTGCTCCCACCCAGTCATCTGGCAGGTAGAAAGTCAGCTCGGCCACTCCCTCTGAGTGGTTTCTGTTGTTTTTCCCTTGACCTGTTCCTCTCTACCGAAGTCATCTCAGGTAAAGTAATTGGTTTCTGTTCTGGGTGACTAGTGAAGTTGGTTGGCGGGTTGTTAGTGTTTGTTGCGGTGTTTCTTGTGCCAGTGGAGGGTCTCCCCCTCCCCTCTTATTCTGTTTTTGAGCGGGTCTCCCCCTCTCTGGTTCTGGTTATTATTATTATTATTATTATTATTATTATTAATTATTATTATTATTATTATTTATTATTTATTTATTATTATTATTATTAAATGCGTTTGCTGTGGTTCTTGGCATGTGTGTGGTTCTTTTTCTCACACCTGGTGATGTTTCTTTCTAATGTTTCATGACCTCGTTGATGTTATGTGTCTCCTCCAGCTCTTCCATCCTCTGTTTCTAGTCTGCTATTGACCCTGGGTCCTGCTTTACCTGGGTTATTGTGTGCCGCGTAATCCATTAGTGGGCCGTGCCCGTGAGATTTTTTTTGTGTAGACCAGTCCCCCTGTTCCGAATGGTGCAGTGGCTTACTTTAGAGGAGTTCTGCTGGTTTTTTCAGGGCTGTAAGTGGGGGATATAATCGTATCTAGGTTGCGATTCTTAATTTTCTGCCATCCAATAGTTCTGCTGGGCTTTTATTCATTGGGTTAGGTGTGATGTGTGTATGGTTAGAATTTAGTTAGATTTTTTCTTGTATGTCCCCTGGGTCTAGTTTCTCAATTAGCTTCTTTTTATACTGGGACCATGCATTCCGCCCACCCATTTGTGCCAGTGGCACCCGGTGCTGTCAAGGCATGCCTGTTATGCCATTCGGCGAGAACTTTTCAAATGTTCAATTGCCATTGAAACTGCGGCTGGTGTCTGAAACCAAAAGAGTCTGGCAACCCATGTTTTGCCAAACAGCTTCCTCAACTGTCTGATAATGCTTCTGTTGTTGTGGAATTCATTGAACTTACCTCCAACAAATTTTGAATAAGCATCTATTATTATTAAAAATGTGTGTCCTTTTGTTCAGCCCTGCAATAATCGATGTGTATTCTTGACCAGCGTCCCCTTGGTGTTTCCACAACGTTCAAGCACATGTGGGTAGGGAGTGTAGGCTTCTAGATTTTTGGCATTGAGTGCACATTTTCCACCCATCTTTCCAATATCCTTATCCATCCCTGGCCACCATACAATAACTCCTTGGCCAGGGATTTTATTCATATGATACCCGGGGTCCTTCATGGAAGATATCCAGTACTTGTTCTTGGAGGTAGTTCCGGTATGAACTACCCGCATCCCCCATAGTATTACAACCTTTTTAACATTGAGAGCCATCTGTCTGTTTCTGGAATGGTTTTAAAAGTTCTTATCAGTTCTCGTTTTCTTGGCCACTCTTTTCTACCCAGTTTAAAATTCCACGCCATCTTTTTTTCTCTTGGCGCCGTTTCTTTACAATGTCCACTGATGCGTTTTATGGGGTAAGTTTTTGGTAATGTCAATTTTGTGGTGTGGATTGTGGTTGGTGCTGGGTCACTTTCCAGTTTCAGGGGCAGGGGAGAAAACGGGCTCAGTGGCATTAGCGTTGTGAATATTGTCCTTCCCTGGCCGGTTGGACTAAATTTGTAATTTGTATCGGCAAGGAACTCGGACCACCTCGTTTCATTCGTCGGGTGACAGTATGTTTTGCGGTGGGCCTTGTTTCCTGCAAGTATTCCAAGAGCGGCTTTGTGGTCTGTAAATTAGTGAAAAATTCCTGCCATAGCAGGTATTCATGGAATCACTGACTCCAGTTATCGCTGCTAAGCGGCCTCTCTGTTCCAACTAGCTGTAGTTTCTTTCTGCTTTGCGACAGCGTTTTGAATAGGAAAACGTGAATCGGCAACTTCTCTTCCATCTGGTAGCTGTTGTGGCCTGAGTATGGGGGCGACTCCAAACACCGAATGGTGATGCGTCGCAGGTGACTATCAGTGCAGTGTTTTCTTTATATTGGATTAACACAGATTTGGATGTTCAGAAAGGTCTTTTATTTTCTGGAATGGTGCGGCCTCATTCTCATTGTCCCCAGGTCCAGGTAGGCTGTCTTATCCAGCAATCTGTTGTAATGGTTCTTGCCGTCGTACCTTCTGTGGCAGAAAGACATGTAAGAAGTTAATGAGTCCCAAAAAATGCTTTGGTTAGGTCTGGTTTTGTTTTTGGTCTGAAGCCTTCTTTTATTGCTTTGATTTTCTGTCCATGGAGTGGATTCCATATTTATCTATTAGGTACCCCCAGGAATTTCAACTTTAGAGGTAGCGCTAGCAGGCATTTTTCTTCTTTTTTACTTTGAGTCCCGCCTCTGAATCTTTGTAAGACCTCCTGAGGAGGCTTTCCAAGTTGGGTTCTTGTCACTAGCTGATACCAGCATGTCATCGAATGTATGGGACCACCCCTTTATTCTTTGTACAGGGGCTCCATCAGGTTTGGAACCCCCCCCCCCCCCCAAAAATAAAAAAAAAAAAAACCCCCCCCCCCCCTGGAAGCCACGCCTGACTCCAAATGCAGTCTTTTGCATCTGAATGCCCCATTGTTCACAATTGTTTAGTGCCTCCTCTGTTTCAGGGTTGAACTGGCAATTGCTTGGTATGCTTTGTGCAAGATCGAGCTTCAAAGACCTTGACTCTCCCCATACGAATGTAACAGATGTTACACCACCGCGAACGGGGTATGTGCTTTGTTGTAGTGCGTGGTTTAGGATGGCCTTATTAGGTCTCCGCAGATTCTCACGGGACCCATATGCTTTATCGAAGTCACAATTGGCGGGTTTCCCACCTTGCGTGGTCTATTTAGTTCCAATACCCCCTGGTGCGATGAGTTTATCCCAATTGCTCAATCGATTCTTCGGCTTTAATGCGAAAGGGACTCACCTTGGCTTAACCTGATGCGGAGATGTTCAGATTCAAATTAAAGATATAGGGGACCCTCAGTACTTGGCCTAAATTTTTCCATTGAACCGTCCTGGAAATGCCCTCATCAGGGCTCTCCTCCCAGTCTTGTTTTGGTTGACACTGTTGAATTCCGGTCCCTCTGATTCCCAGGGGCGTTGAACCATTGAGTCCCAGTAGGGCTTGGGCAATCCAGTCTACAATTATTAGTGGGTAAGACATTTCTGTGTGCTTTTCGAAATAACTTTGAAGTACCAAGTCCGACTACAGGGATCCTTGTTCCCTTTAATCAAGTAGTCTTCAGCGCGTTCAAAGTTTTTGGCCTCTCTAGTTTCCGTTTTATATGCTTGGTATTCAGTTTCTACAATTGTGTTTCCATGATACCATTAGACAGGTATGAGCCGGAGTCCACCTCCATCTCGCATTGTTGGGTTCGATGTTTGACTTTCACAATTACCTTCTGGCATTGGTCTGCACTCAAATGCCCCAATGTTTATAGGTTTGTGTGTCTCTTCCTTTTCTGTAAGTTTCATTGAGCCCATTTGCTTCTGTTTTTTCTCAGCTCCAACGGCTCCCTGCCTGTCTTTCTTTCGTTCTGGAGGGGTGCTGTCTCTTCTGCTGGGGCTGTAGCTCTTCGGTTCTGCCAGTCTCTGTCTCTCGCAATGCTGGCAAATCACGTCCTAGGAAATGGGCATCTCGGAATGGGAGTGGTCTTCTTCCCATCCCAGTGCATGGAACCCTCAAATTTACGTTCTCTCCTCTCCTGTCTGTTTTTCATTCCGATTGGAGTCTGTTTATTTCCTCTTCTTCATCGTTGGTCTTGGACAAAGGGACTTGAAGTCCTCGTGGTGATGTGGTGGTCTTGTGGGTGCCCTTCTGTTTTCTTCTCTGGGGGGTTGGCTTGTCTCTTGCCGTTGTTTCTGGCTTTCGTGTTCGTTAGCCACATTGTGGCCTGCTGATTTTTTCATGCCTTCAGCTTGCCATGGCCCTTAACGATAGCCTCGTGAATGTGATGTTTGGTTGGGTTTAGCAGCTGGCTCTGCAAAGGTTGAGCGTCTCTCAGTCCTTAGGACCACTATGGTCCCTCATGCTTCAATCCATGTGAGGGACTTCGTGTGCTCCTCCAATGTCCCTTAGAGCCGCTACAAAATCTCTGATTGCTTTCACCTTCTCTCTGTCCTGTTTGTAAAATTCATGTCTCCGAATAAGGCTGGAGACGGTTGGTGCATAATGGGCCTTCAGTATTTTTTCCAAATCTGGCCAGTCCATCTGCTTTATATCCTCAGGTTTGGCCAATGCTTTGGCCATCTTGAACACTGCGGGTGCACAGTGTGTCAGGAACATGGCTCCAATCCATCTATAAAAGATTTCATGTATTTCTATACAAGATTTAAATCTAGTTTAAGAACTGATTATATTCTAGCTTAACCCTCAATGCATATATAATACTACCAGATATTGGATCGATAGATTTTTCTGTCCATGATCCAGTTTTTATCACAGTAAAATACAAAACTTGACATTCTGTCTCTCCTAGTTAGCAGTTTAATCCAGTACTGAAAACAAAAGAGATCTTTGAAGCAACTTAGTTGATTCTTCTAGGATTTTTTTTTAATTGGACTGTTCTCTAGAAGTGTCATCTTGGATTTAATGAAGGGAGGATTTGGAGAAAAATATCTAAAGAAAATAACATTAAAAATTCACCAAAGAAACAAACAAGTTAATAAATAATATTTATTGGACAGAGATATTAGGAAGATGGTTGCAAGGCTCCCACTGTTTGCTCATACTCTTAGTAAATTCCTTTCAAAAATACAGATTAAAGTTCATATAGTTTTCATTAAGTGACTGGTTGCTTAAAGACCATTTGAATGATGGCTTTTGAAGCACTACATCACCATTACTTGGTCACAGGATTGCTATCTGAGTGTTAGGCAACCTGTTATATGCTAGTTTTCCCTGAAAGGCAATAGGTAAGCTGGCCTGAAAGGTTTCAAGCAGAGGGGGATAGATGGAGTTGAAATCCTTCATGGACTATAGCAAAAGGGTTCATTCCATCTCAGCCCATTGGAGTATTTTTCCTCTGTGCATAGGAAGGAGGGAAAGCTCCTTTGTGGAGCTGCAGGAATGTTTGGGAGGGAGCGGAGATGAAAATTTTTGGCAGGTAGTTCTTTCATTCTGTCTACTTAACAATTTGGGAAATTGCTTAATGATAGGGGTGGGATTCAAAATTTTTAACAACTGGTTCTGTGCATGGCTAGGTAGGTGTGGCCATGTGACTGGCTGGGCATGGCTTCTTCTTCTTTTAGCAGCAACCCCTCCCCATTTTTGGACTTTCTGGACCTCAGGGAAGCCTCCTGGGTGAAGCAGTAAGACAGCTAGGGGAATCCTGGCACAGATGATCATAGGAACAGCTGATCATCGGCAGGGGAAAAAAGAAATTCCTTAAGGACTGACTGGGCAGCAAGGGGAGGGGAGGGGAGGGGCCAGCCATGGATACAATTTGCTGGTTTTCTGAACTGCGCAGAATCATAACAACTGGTTCCATAGAACCGGTCTGAACTGCTAGAATTCCATCTTGCTTCATGAGCACAATGGGGAAGTGCTGGGATTGAAGTTGTTGAGCAAAGTAGACATGTGGGCATCTCATTTAATGATCACTTTGTTCCACAACTAAGATTCCACTGCCAATTGTGGTTGTTAAGCAAGGACAACTTGTAATTTACTGCTGATTAGAATGTGTGCATGTTGCAGTACCTAAAATTAAATAAATAATATATATAGTTTTATGACAAAATGTATTATCAGAAGAAGTTGATTTAAACAAAATCCATAAGCTTTTAGCCTCAGTTAAAATTACTTCTATATTAAAAAAACTCATAAATTGAGTCTTAGTGAAGCATTTTCAAAATAGGAAACAGAACAAGTAATTTAACTAAATAAGTCCTGTGAAATTGATAGAATTGCTGCAACTGTTTATAATTTTGTTTCAGAAATGCCTTTTCACTAAATATATTATATTATCTGATTAAAATAACATTGCACAGTAATCACTTTCCTGAATCATGATATCAAATCTAGTTAATTATAATATTAACACATAACCAAGAGAATGAATTAGTCAAAACCAATTGATTTATTGCACTTCTGAATCAAGATGAAATATTTTTTTTACAGCTTTTCTGGCCAAAGGCTAAGTAATACTATTGCTAATTGAATCTTTTATTTTTGTCATTCAAGATTTATACATGTAGATAAACAATAAATCCTATCAGAAAAAAAATTAAATTTCATGCAACCATGAAAGATAAATTTGCTATTTGTTGATATGTAAAATTGAGTACCTAACTCATTTCAACATTGAAATGACTTCATTAAAATTGTATTGTAATTAATCTTCAAAAAGAGAGTCAACACAACTTGATATGCATAGGATTGCAACCAAAGTCTAGAGTCAGAATGATTCCCTCACATGACACTCCACATTTAACTTCCTTTCACACCTAACACTCATCCCCTGCAATTCATTTTAAGCCTGTTGTAAAAAAGCCTGCGAATCTACGAATAAATTTGCTTTCTAATTTTAAAAGGTGGATAATATATCTGATCTCAGGAGCTTGAACATAAAGAGATCATCCATATCATATGAACATTTATTGGAAACTAGAGAAGCACTATAAATACAATGCCTAAATTTGTGGGCACCGTTTATTCCAATATAATATCTACTGTAGCTTTGAATGTCTTCTTTTTTAACTATGATGTAATTTGTTTTCATCATGCAACTTAATTTGCTATAAGGTCAGCCCGTGTTTTAAACTTTTTGAAGAGCTGTCAAAGGTCCATGCAAAGATAAGCTCATCACTGAAATTTTGAGAAAAACATGTTTGTATGTATCTTCCAGTTCCAGAGCTTTTAATTCTTTAGACCCAAAAGACAAAATGTGCCTTTAGAGATGGATGGATATGTCAATCATATTTGCTCCAACATTTTATTTTTAGTGTCAAGGGTTTTTTTTACATGTTGTTCAATTTAAAAAAAAAAACTGAGCTAAATGAAGCTCCCATGTCTCTTCATTAGTCAAATGTTGAAGACAAAGCTACAAATTATTTTCTAGAAATCCTCCCTGCCAAAACATGGTGACATATATATGCCTTTCCAAAATGAAGAACAGGGACAATGGGGAAAAAAAAACACCACCCACCTAGGCTTTTTAACATTCATTCTGTTTTGCTGAAATGCAGTGTTTTAATTAAATATAGTTCCAAGGTTTCCATTTCTGCTGCTGTAGCCGTTGTGGCCATTAATGCTATTATTATGCTGTTCAATAATTCTAACTATTGTTATTAGTGGATTTAGATTGTTGCTTTAAAAGGGAATGCAATTTTCCCCCTTCTTCTTTGGAGGAAAATATTTTAAAGGAACACATGCATCTTTTTAAAAATGGAAGATACCCATTAGCATGGCTCTATGTTCAGTCTTTTTAGTATGAACTGACCCTGATCCAGTGCAAATCATCTCCAAAACAGAGATTTATATAGCTTTATCAGGCATGGAGAATGTCTTTTAATCTTCTGTTCTTCTCACTGCTTATATGAAGAAACTCAAATGTTTGAGTAAGTGCTTATTTAAAAAAAATCAAGCTAAAGTTTTATACCTTTCCATCTATGACATAACCACTATTGATTTAGAAAGCAAATATTTGCTGAATACATTAAGTATGGAATTCCAATACATCTGTAGATCTTTGCTTTGTTCGGGTATTTTTCCATATCATTATAGTTGTGCTTTTAAAGTTGTAGCAACGTTTGG
>BHFT01018579.1:0-54652 GCA_004320025.1 Laticauda laticaudata | reverse complement strand
TATATATATACACACATATATATATATATGCATGCATCACATATATATGCATGTATGTATAAATGTATTCACACACACACAAATATATGTTTATGTATATATGTATGTGTCATATTATATTACACAGCGAATGTATTAGAAATAGATTTTTTCTTTCCAATTGAATTAACAGGTGACATTAAAATTATTAATTATTTGATATGAATTATATGGATTATTTGTATCTTCTTTTCTATGATTTTGGACAAATAAAAATATTTTTTATGGATTACTAGAATTCATTTGTGGCTACTAAAAAGATTTCATCACCTCTGTTTTTGAAATGGCCTTATATCGAAATTAATTTGCAAGCTTGATATCTCCAAAGTTAAGTATCCCCAAGGGTAAGTGGTCATTTACTCTAGCCTGTTTTAATGCTGTCACCAGCTGTTCTGCATAGTACATTGTGCTAACAGAGCATGACCTTGGATTTTTGAGCAAGTAGAAACAAGTGCAGCATTGGTACTCTTTTGTTCCTACCAAAAAGGATTTATGTTCAGAACTAACTGTTCCAGTGCTGTTTATGTTTCCTGGGAGAACTTTTGCTTTTTATAGCTTTTACCTCTTTTTAAAGTCCAAGCTGCTATAGTTGCAGTCAGCTTTCTCTTGTCAGCTATGAGGACTGGCCTAAATTAGTCAATTTGCACTGTAATTATTGTAAGATTTGAATTCATAGATTTGGCTTTTCTCTGGAGATCTATCATATTATTATCTTTAAAGTGGAGGTCTGTTGACTGGATAATAAAAAAATGATTTATTGTCTATGGAAATTCTCAGTCATCCAGGTCATGGTTTTTCAAAAGGCAACTGAACTTTGTTTTTCCTTGAAGACATTTCACTTAATGTAGAGGCTATCTACATTAAAATTGAACAGTGTTCTCTCAACAGAGGAGGAGGGATATGATACCACCTATCTCCTGTTTACAACACAGTCTTTTCAGCAGCTCCGGGAAAGTTCAACACTCTTTTGTACTATTCAGGTGACCCTGAGAGCACAGATAAACGTCCAAGTTGCCTCAACAACTCTCAGAAAGAGTGCTAATGTCCAGATCATTGCAAGAAATATAAATCCTTCCATCCTCCACCTTTAATTCAGAATTGAATAAGCTTCTTAGATGAGAAGTCAAATGTTTTCAAGGAAAAACAAGTCCAGTTGTCTTTTGAAAAAGCACATTTGTGAGAATTGATTCATTTAAAATAGCTAATAGTTGTAATATGATAAAGCAAGGTGATTTTTATAAGATATGATGTGAGGATTTTTTAAACTCCTTTTTTCGTGAGTTTCCTATTAAACTCTTCTTGGCTTTCCTTAATATCAATGAATGCTGGGCTAAAATTAGAGACTTTTGAAGGGAAGAAGGATAAAATTTGTCTTGATTCTATAAAAATGTAAATTTAGAAATAGTTCAGTATAAGTTGGATTGATATAGTAAACAAACCAATTTAGTTATTACTGGTTTTATTTTTTCTCTTTTATATTATTTAGGATTATATAATTCTGGAAAATGTTTTGTTAATTCAGGATGAAGTTAACAGATTGGTTATCTTGGAATCCCTGCAGAAAAGGAAGTGTTGGAGACCTGACTGTCTTGTCCATCCCTGAAATGCTTATCTGGTTGTTGGTATGCATTTGGTCTGGCAAGAGTCTTGTAAATATGGGAGTGACAATAAAGAATGACAAACTCATAGTGTTTTCTGGTTCCTTGAGCCTGATTTCTTCCTAACAATCTGCTGGGACATTAATTGCAAACAATCTTTCTCCTGAACAACCACCTGTCTCTTAAATAGTCTCCTTGTTAAAAAGGACTTAGCCAGATGGAGATTGGACTTCTGACTTGCTTCCTTCTGTATTACTGAGAGTTGAAGTATATAAAAGGGAAGCATCAAGAAAAAGTGTAGCTCTAATCCAAGGGATAAATAAATACAACATATAATGTGTTATGGAGATGCATGTGCGGTTTTAGTAATTCTTCTAGAACTGTAATTGTATAGAAATTTCTACTATTTTCCAAATCTGTTTATTTAAGGATAGTAATTTGTGTGGTGCAACACCTGGATAATGAAATGCCTAAAACTTTATCCTTAGATATCCTTTATTCTTTCAGTATTGCAATTTTACAATAGAAATTGTGAAAATGAACCCATGATTCATGACTCATTGTGTCCAGTTCTTTTTAACTATGTAATTATACATTATGTTTAATTTGTTGTCTTGTTTTTTGCTTCACACTGTACTTTATTTTGCTTGTGAAAGCTGAATGTGAATGTGTTAGCCTAAAGAAGGCACAACAGCCTTTATTGTTTCATAGTAGTAAATAAACTTGACTAATCTTCCAGATTTGATTTACAAAACACAATCCATAGAATAGAAATTTCACAAATGCTTTAATGTTATAGACAAATTATAGAGAGGAATTGGTTCTAAAGGCAAGACAAGTGAGTGACAAGAAGAAAAATACTAAAATAATGGATTTAACAGGGGAAAAAACATTTTAAATCTTTGTTTTATATCAACTGGGAAAAGACAATAATAAGAATACATTTGTTTGCTTTTTTACAGGTCATCAAGGGTAATGGAACAAGCAGCAGATTGCAAGGGAAGAGTTTTGTTCTCTAGAGACTGGATAATTATTTTTTGCTTTTTAATATTTTTGTGTGTGACTCAAATGATAGAAAACAGAGAAGTTAATTCAATCCAGTACTAGATATTTTCAATAGCTGTTGATGTTGATGCTACTTCTTTTGAAGAACAAGCTTTAAAATTAAAAGGTTCTATCAGTGAGATAATCAACTGCAATTATTTTTGTTAATATTTAACTGCATTGTTTTATATTCATGAATAGTTTTTTTTTTCTTTAAGTTTTGATTCTGCTTCCATCATTACTAAACTGAATGGCTAAGAATCCCTCTTTATATAATTTTAAAAGCAAAAAATAGCCAAACAATGAATAATGTTACATAATAATATATTCTTTTCTGAATTATAATCAAACCTATATAATTTTATACCTATGCACAGATAAAACATTGGCTTCAAATCAACTCCTACTCAATAGCCAATTGAAATCACCAGGATTTGATTGCTTTCCTAAATCATAATAATGTTGGAGCGAATTGAATCTTTGGATGGGAAAAGTCTTGATTGCATATTGTGGAAACTAATAAGCAGAGTAAAATTTGTTCTCTAAGAACTTTAGGCTTAAGTTTCTTAAAGCCAATGTTATATTCATTGGTGTGCTGAACTTTCCTTAATATATGCATTTTATTATTTTTTTTTCTTTTAACTGTGAATAAGATCACAACATTCTGAAAAAAATGTTTTCATAATACAAATGACTGGATAGACTTGGAAGTCTCTGGGCTGTCTCCAGGATTTGGTAAACATATCAAGATAGTGGCCAAGACAGTGCAATGAAAGCTCTTCCCGTAGAAAGCAGGCAGAGCTTTGATTGCACTGTGATGTTGTGCCTGAAATCTGGATGAGGACAACTCAAATTGGCTAAGCATGCTTGCAAATTCATAGCAAAATTTTTCTTTCCAATCCTATCCAAGTTTCCTTTCTATGTTCTACCACAACTCTTATTACTATACTTTCTAGTTTTGTGCTCTGTACATCAGATGGGAACATGGATGGTACACAAAGTCAATCTCTCGATAACTGCAGCATGATGTTGTGTCAAAATCTGCATAACTTATATCCTGAAAATAGTCTTTCCCAGTAGAAGACACTTCTGTTTTCCATCTCATTTTCAGAAAGCTCCCATATTTATTTTGTTAGATATAATGTTATTCTATAATGATTGCAGATAACAAAGCATATGCTGAATTTATTTTGTTTTGATATATCTGTTCCTCATACTGTAGCTGGGCTGCTTATTGATGATTAGGATACTGGATTATAGTGGGGAGACCCAGATTCTAGAACTTCTTCCAAAATAGAAGCTCACCAGAAGATTGGAATCAGTAATTTTCTCTCAGCCCAGTCTACCACACAGGGTTGTTATTATGGAGAAAAATAGAAAGAAGAAACACCATATGTCACTTTGAGTCCCTTAAACCAAAGGCAGGATGTAAAGCTAAGAAATAAATTAACAATTATGTAAAGTGTTTCTTTATGGCATCCTTCTTTGAAATTTAATTGAGGGACGGGAAAATGTACCTTTACAGAAAGATTTTTCTGCAGTAAAGACAAGCTATTACCTCCTGTTCTGTGAAAGAATTGTTCTCTTCTTTCTTTTTTAAGCAAGGGCAAAATTAAACATTTTCAATTTAAATATATTTTTAGTACTACAAAAGTGTTGCAACTACCAATAAAGCTATTACAAATGTTTTAGTTTTTAAAGATTTTTTTCCCCATTTTTCCATTCATAAATATTCTGTTTTTGGCTGAGCTGACTTAAAGTAAAGTCTGTACAAAAACTAGAGTAAACTTTTTGCTACATGTTCAAATAATGCTTCATTTTTAGAATAAAGATACATTATATTTTTGAACAAAATGTGTTTTGTAAAGGAAACACTAATATAATCTATTAAATAAAGCTAAAAGATAACTAGATCTACAAAGAGGACAAATGCACATAAACATACGAACACATAAAGATAAACTTCTAAACAACTACTATTTATTTGAGAAAACCTAACTCTAAATCTTGAAGAAAACACTAGAAATAAAAAGGATCAGGACAAATTAAATGCCTGAAAATTAAATTTCCTTGGAAAACAAAATAAAGCAGTTCTCATTAGTGTGGTGTAAGCAAAAGCCACCTCAGTAAAAAAATTAATAAAATGATAGGGGTTTTCCTCCCTTCAAAAGGTTTATATAGGTGTTCATATCCTCTGAATGCTGATCTAAAATATAGTTTAACTAAGCTGTAAAACTCTTATTAATTTTCACATGATGCTGTACTTGATAGCAAATGAGCAGAATGGTGATTACAATGACTCTTAAAGCTGGGAAAGCTCAATATCCAAAAGAAAGAGAAAACAGTTTTCTTGCTATTTGGGGAATCTATTGTTACATTTGTATGAGCTCCAGGTCAAATACCTCCAGCACAATCCATGATGTAGAATCATAGAATTTAAAAAATGATCCCCTGCTTTGCTTAGAAATTCAAATTAAAGTATCCAGAAAAGATGGCTCCCTGGTCTATGTCTGAATACATTCAGTGAAGAAAAATCAACTACTTTTCTGAGTAATTGGTTCTGCAGTTGAATTGCTTTTTTGAGAACTTAAATCCATTATTCTGGAGTGATAGAAATAGATCTTGACCTTTTGTGTTTCATGTTTTGTAAGTATATGAAGAGTGTTACCAAATCATGATTTGACCAGACCATCATCAAATTTGTTCAATGCCTCTCCCCTCCCCTCCTCTTGAAGATAAAGGAAAAACAGGACTTTGATCCTGAAAATCTTATGAAATAGGCGTAGAGTAGAGTGAAAATTATGTTAAGACAATGAGGTAAGGAACAGTCTTAGAGGTTCAATGAATTTGAGACAAGTCTTGGAATTTCATATAGCAAACATTAATATTCAAGATTAAAGTCAAGAAAAAAGCATTCAAATGCCCCTGTTCAAGGGACTTACGAAGTTCAGGGAAAAAATATTATAATAGTACAAAATGCTCACAATGCAATAAACTACAGAGAAATCAGTTTTGCATGTATACATATCAATAACTCTTTCATTTATTTTGAACTCCAAAATCTGTCACCAAATTTGGTTACAAGAGTCAAACTGTAACATGATTCTTTTGAGGTTTCTTTTTCTTGGCAAAACAGTAGCAAAAATACAAAACTTGTTGCACGTGGTTTCTTTGAGTGTGCAAATTTACAGAAATGACAATATTTTCAGGTTCATTGCTTTTTCTGTGCATCATCACTTTAATCCTAGTAGTTCTAAGAAATCAAAAGTTGCCTTTCCTATTGGATGTAGTATATGGTTAATTTTTTCGCTTCTCGTGTAAGGGCTCTTTTCACTTCTAGAAATTTTCCTATCTCTGATTTGGTTTTCTTTTTATGTTAAAAATGTTTCTGAATATAGTAATAAATATTGCAATAAACATGAATATGCATACATTTTAATTATATGTGGACAAAAAAATCAGCTCTGATTTTAGGATTTAGATGTTAGTTGTATTCTTCTTGCTTTAAAAAAAAACATAGTCCGGAGAAGTAGTTCTATCAACAGCTTTCTTATGTTTCTCTAGAGTGTTATAAAGAACATTTTTCACTTATTCATAATTTTAAGTGTTTTAAATTAAGTCATTCTGGGGAAAAAAGAGTCAGTGATATTATTTATTTCACATCTAACTTCTTATGCTGCCTTGCAATTAGCTTTTACATGTGCAGAAGAAAGTTTACATTAACTAAGATGAGAAAGTATGTCCTCAGATGTTTCTTTACAGGGTCTTAAGAAGTTTTTTTAACCATACACAGTAAGTGATATCATTTTTGGATTGAAATAGAAATAGAAAGGACTGCAAACACAAAAAGAATTAGAGTGACTGCTTTGTTTTCATCAGTATTTCACTAATGTTCAAATCAAAAGTCCTGAAGATTATTTTTTTTCTTGCTATAATCCATGGGGTCAAGTCACAAGTAATTATGAATATGGACTAGTTTTACAATATGAGAAATTAAAAAGCTACCATTTTAATATCTAATTCTTTTGTTCAATATATGTGTCATGAATTATGGTTATTTTAGTTTACTGTTAAATGCTTTAATAGCTGTTTTTGATGATTTATTTTGTGTTGAAATGGAACATACAGTGTATTTTCAAGCAAATAAATCTTGTTGTTATTAATTTCAGATACTTCATCTTTGGCTCCAAGGGGAAAAGAGTATGAAAACTTTCAAATGTTCAAAAAGGTCAGCATGTAATTATCAGAAGTAGGTCTCTGCTAACCTACCTGCATAGGAATATATTATACTAAAATGTATATTTTGTTTATTAAGAGATTGTTACACAAAGTTTCAGCTGTTCATTGAATGTTAGCGCTAGGAAAGGCATTAGTAACTTTAGCAGATACCTATAACTAGTAATCATTGGCTTTCCAATAAACCATTTAAACAATAAGGAAGATACGTCTACAAAAATTTTTTTTTTCAAAAGGCAATTGATATCTGTAGAGTAATAGTAATAATGTAATAATAGTACTGATGTAAAAGAAGACGATGTAGAATTAATGCTTGTCATTCGGAGTCTATTCTTTTCAGATACAATATAATTGAACAAATGAAAATACAAGATTTTTTAGTTCCGATAAGGATTAATAATAGATCAAACATGCTTAATCTAAAAAGGACTTTATTTACCACCTTGCCCTAATGCTTATGACAGACTGAACAAATTTTCAGAAAGCTTGCTTCTAAATTGAATATGTCACTATGAATTGTTTAACCTGATGTCAGTGAAACAAACTAAAATGGGTGCAGCATAGTTTTATTCTCTCTTGCACAAAATAAAATAAAATGCTTAATATGTTTCTGTCTATAGTCCATCCGTCTGTCTTACTATAACTCACTCACTCACTCACTCACTCACTCACTCACTCACTCACTCACTCACTCTATCTATCTATCTATCTATCTCTCTCTCTCTCTATCTATCTATCTATCTATCTATCTATCTATCTATCTATCTATCTATCTATCTATCTATCTATCCATCCCTCCAAAGGTAATATGTAAAAATAGTACAATAACCAGTTAATGCATTAAACTGATTAAAAAGTTAATTCATAACGTAAACTGGCTTTAGACTTCTAATTGCCAGAAACTTATTACTACTTTAGCCTTCTTCTTATCACCTGCTATACATCCTTTATCCATAACTTTCTCCTTTTGCTTCTCAACATATTTCGCTTCCATATTGACCATGAAGTCAAACATAGTTTCTCTTTAATTCCACTCATCCCTTACAATTGAATATATTTTTAGAATCTTTCCACATAATTCTATATTTATAGATTATTTTTCCCTTGTTATGTATGCTTTGTGTGAGTTGTCTTCAATTGATTCATATATTTCTTAAAATGCCTATAAACTAAAAATTGATTACTTTCTTCAGATGGACTATTTGGGATTACTATTCCAAAAATAAAATTTATGGTTATCTTGCAAATCTTCAATGATAATGTTTTCCAGTCAGCCCAGTTCATGGATAAGATTGTATGGCTTAGTGGAAATAATACCTCAAAATATGTTTGCTTCCTCTTATTGGAGATAAATAAACCACAGAAAATAGGCAGGTATACAGCATCCCTTCCACTAGCAGCATTAAATTACATTATACTAATGCTTAAGAGAGCTGCCCAAGATGTTTATTTGTCACTAAACCCAACTGAAGGAATTAATTTGGATGTGTAAAGCTTTATAATTCTCAGGAGTCTTTTATTGATCCAAATATTTGCCTATTTATTGTGATGCCCCATCTTTTGAAATCTATTCAGAGGCCATTCAAATTATCTCTGAATGATAAAAATAATCATTGAGACGTAGTGGTTAAGATATATTGAAAACAAGGAATTCCAGGTTCTAGTTCATCCTTAGCCAGAGAAATTATCTGAATGTCATTGATTTAGTAATTCTCTTGAAGAAGTTACTGTGGACAAAAACAAATAAACAAACAAAAATGTTGTATTATATTTAGATATAGCTGCATTCTGAATGAAATACAACAATAATGCTACAGAATCCCATATTTAAATAAATCTGAACATTTTAACATTATAATATATTTTTTTCTGTGATGCACTTTATCTGAAAAATACCATTCTCCATATATAAATACATACATATATATTTCTATGTCCCCTTTTAAGGTAAGTAATGTTATGCAATGTGAACAAAGGCAGTAAAAAGTGAAAGAAATAAAATCAAGAAATTAGGAAAACAAAAAATCAAGAAACTAAATCCAGTTTACACCAACACTATAGCTTTCTATATACAGTATTTTAAAATTTGAGACCACCCCTGAATTCCAATTGACATTTTCCCCATGGAGAAAAATGATGATTTATTTTTTTTGAGCCAGATCTCTGAATAACAGTTAGACTTATATATTGGGATGGGGGAACATTATATATAAGACATCTTTGCTTTGTACCTCAATGTTTATTGACAATCAGCATCATTTACCAATGTAAATCAAGAGGCAATTTGCACTGCTTTCTTGCAGTATATCAAGGATAGTGGTTTTTCTGGATGTATTGTTATGGAACTATGTTCCAAATATCACTATTGAGTGGAAGATAAGAGAAGGATCTCTTGAGAAAAACAAACAGGTACATAAGGATATTGCTACTAGTCCAGAATAATTAAGAAACATTCTTCTTGGTACTGATAGTCTATGCTTTGGTTGGTCTACTTTCAATTTTTGTTTGTTTGTTTGTTTGTTTGTTTGGTTGGTTGGTTGGTTGGTTGGTTGTCATCTGACATATAAAAGTTCCCCTTACAAAGCTTTCAGTGTCCCCATAGACACTTCACACCACTTTAGCAGCAGGATGAACTATCTGATCCATCGTAAACACTGTTGTCTTCCCTTGATACTTCAGGAGATGAATAAACTAAAAGAACAGTGGTAACCACCACCATCTCTCCAATTGTCCTGAGGAGTACATAAATTGAGCAATGAGTGTGCAAAGAGTCTTGACGCCATTCTAGGTGTTTGGATAATTGCCAACATATTGAAAAAGCATGAATAGATCTCTGCAATAGATACTTCCCTTTTAGTTACAGTACCTCAGAGTTCAAATCCAGTGCCTGAGATATCCTATTAGTTGCTGATATGCTACTCATATCCTTACTAATGTATACACACTGATTTACAGTTTAACGCCAAACTCATACCAACTAATGTATACTATTATCTATTATATGTGTTTGTATGCATCCTTAAACATGTAAGACTTTTCTCATTGTTGCCATATGTGTGGAAGGTGGGATTTGGAGGCAGACAAAACCAAGCTGAATGGGTTAATTTCATTCCTCAGTAAGTGGAAATGAATTAGAAACAAAAATTTTCTTGTGCATGTGATAGAATTTACACTTAACCAAATTTGAAATGTGCTCACTATCACAAATTTGACATCCAACTGTTAATATAAAATATTCCCTGCTCTTAGGGAAAAAAAAGATTTTGTACTGTCAACAATTTGGCTTGCTGTTATGAAAGGATTGTAACTAAAAATATAACAAAACATCAACACAAATAGTGCTTCAGAGCAATTTAAACAGATGGGAATGATTTTGTGCCAACAATGGCCCAATTAAAACCCATTGCTTCCCCAGCAACCAATTATCTTTTTCTATGGCTCCTTATAAAATTCTGATGATTAAGTATTCCATTCAGAAATTGGTATTTTTTTTTCTTGCCTTCTCTGGGGTTATTTGAAAGTAAAAACTTGCAAGATTGGAAACTCAGTCCTATAGTGGGGGGCTGTTTAATTTGGGTTTCGACTAGTGCCTTTCGCTGGTGCAAAAAAGGAGAGGGTGAAATAAGGCAAACCTTTCACATTTTTCATAAAACTATTTCATGTAAAAGGACATGTTTTTGGCAGTTGCATACACACAGGGATGGTTAAATTTAAAATCGAAAAGGAGGAAGGAGAGATAATGTATATTGGAGGAAATGTATGACTGAAAACCCACATCATGGCAAATTATCTGAAGAAATAATTGTATCTGAGAAATGTGGATGAGAGGAGATTTTTGGGGAGAGCTTATCTTGAAAGCTGTCTATTAATTGAAGATGATGCATACAAAAGCAATGGGAATTAATGGGTGAGGTGCTTTTTTTAGGATTAAAAAGTATTTTGAGAATAATGGATTGAAATACTTCTTTATTACTGTGGACAGTAAACTGGACTCCATTTATAGTGATTTATTCATGTTTATTAGCTAAGATAATTCTCTGCCATAGCTTTACCCTTTACTTAGCTATTTCCTCCCTCCCCCCTCCCTCCCTCCTTTCCTTCCTTCCTTCCTTCCTTCCTTCCTTCCTTCCTTCCTTCCTTTCCTTGTAGCAACCCATCTCTTTGGACTTCTTTTTATTTTTTCTTTTGTGGAAGGCACATGCTTGATAATCATGGAAAAAGAAATAGACAAAAGTGAATATTGCTATAATGGTTGCAACATTTCCTCCATAGATTCCAGGAATGGGATGATGATTGCTAAATATAGATACAGTATTTCACTGCTATCTGATTCATGGAATGACAAATTTTATCTAAAAGAAGCTCCAAACTCCAGTTAAGGTTCACCCATCCTGGGTGGGGACCTGTGAGTGAGGGAAGCTGAAGGAAAACAGGGAAGCAGGGAACATGAGAGACATGGATGAAAATAAACTTACTTTCTAAAATATACATTTTTTTCAGATTTTAAAAATCCCAATATTTTTATAGCAGCTCTGAGTTTTGTTCTGTTTTTTTTATCAAAATATTCCCTGATATTTCCTGTAAATATTTAAAAAATTCCTCTATTTAAAAAAAGTCTTTAGTAATATCAAGACAGCTTACTCACTTTAGAAAATAAGTGTAATTCTGCCAGTTTTTTTTTTCTTTTTATGATCCTATAATCCTTTGCTTCAGGGTGGGGTCAGAGCAACTGGAGCTGAGAATTTACTGGCTGGATACCCTTTGTGACACCTATGCAGAGTTCACAGCAGATATTTCCTCTTTGTGCCCAGATAGAGAAACATTTGTTGCTGCCCAGGACTGAATTCTCAACCTTCTGAATGGGAGGTGAGAATCTCCATTTCTAGGCCATCACACTACTCTTCTGCCAGCAGGTATAACCTGATTAATTATTCTACATATTATTATTAAATATTCTATATTTTTTTATTTTAAACAATCAATACAAACTGTCAGATGGGACATCACCTTCCCAAAGTAGATGGTTAAATGGAGCTGGTCCATTCACTCCTGACACGGATAATTTCATGCCAAAAAAAGGAGAAAACTGCTAGACTCATAAATATATGGATTGCTGTTGCTGAAGATCTTGCATAGAAATGATGTGATGCTTGTTAGTTACAACACATGGTTGTTCTCAGCAACCCAGAGATGCTAATGTATACTTGTAGCAGAAACTTATAAAAAGTTATGGAAGAAGAAGAAAAAAAATCAAAATCACACGAAAGGCACATGTATTAAAAGATGACAGAAAAGATTATAAAATACCCCAGAAAAGGCTGCCTCTCCATTTTCTCTAAGAAAAGGTACACATTCCTGCTGTGGCAGATCCATCAAAATAGCAGAAAAACACAATTTAAAAGCAAAGACATTTTTAGCAAACTGTAGTAACACTGGGCAGCAATTATCATCAATTTTGCCCAGAAAAGCCATCCAGTTAAATAATAGCAACTTCACCTTTTACTCCTTTCTGTCCCTTTGACAAGTGCTTAGCATCTTTCTGAACTGACCAGTCTGGAGAAAAAAAGAAAACTTTCTGACAAAATGATTTAAAACAAGTAGACAGCATCTCTTTGAAACAAGATTGATGGAAAAGGAATAGAAGTAAGGAAAAGGAATAGAAATAAAAGTGAACAAAATTCTATCTGAGCCACAATTTAACACTGAAAAACTGCATTTTTTTTTCAGAAATAATATTTTCTCCACTGGCAGTGGACAAAGCCTATATATGAGATTCAAATTGGCATCATAGAAAATACAGTATTCTTTTTTAATCAAAATATTGTGCAATGGTTTAATTTTGAAATGACCATGACTCATGTTTAATCAGTTGTAAATGATCTGACCTACACAATTCTTTCTTTTCATTTACAGTGATAGAACAAAGGCAGCTACCACCAATTTTACTTCAGATTGCCCACAGGTTTAGTATCAGAAGTATATAGTCTGGATCTGATATAGTTTGTCACTAACATGAAATTCAATCATTCAGTGATGCTAATAATCCAGTGCAGTGGTGCATAGAAATCAGAAAATTTGTTCCATATCAAAAGTTATCAACAATTATTTCAAGAGATTTTCAAAAAGTGTTTTGGAAAAACTGGTGGGATGTTTTTGGGCTCCCATCTTCTTGCAATTTCTCCATTAGTTATGAATATTATGCTTAATGTCTTTTGCTTCTTCTGAACCCAGTATCAGATATTTAATTCAAAAAATAGAAACTGAGGATCCTAAAGACTTTATAGAAGTCAGCTTTGCCCTGGACTTAGCCAAATTGTTATGGAATTGTGTAATGAAAAGCATTTTCTCTGATTCTACAGCAGAGAGGAAAAAAAAGAAGATTTATCCATCTTAAACATGTTTACCAGTGAGTACTCAAAATCCATTTATGTTGGAGGTGAGGTAGATAAGATAAGAGCATAACTGACCCCAAACCATGCAATAAACTTCCATAGCTAGATCTCTCTGGTTCAATTTCAACACCTTAATCCTCATATCACACTGATTTTCATGTAATTCTAGTATTAACCTGACTGAACACATGTATTTTGTGATACGAAAGTTTTGGTCATTGAGGGATCTTTTTCTATATCAAATGCTTATTGTAAAGATTACCCCCACCCGGTAATTTCATGTGAAAAAACATGATATAAGAAAAATCCTAATCTTTCTCCATCCCACCTCATTTTGATTCTACAAAAAAAAAAAAAACTAGTGCAAATTCATCAGCTCTGGCAAGCTGTTATCAATGTTTCACACAACCTAAAATCAAGCTAAAAGATAACCTTTCAAAACACCAAGAAAAAAAAAAGTGCCTGTCAGTTTCTTTCTAAAGGAAATAAAACTATTGGAAAGAGGGGAGATATCTTTAAAATTTGATAGCCCCCTACGATTCATTTCTAAAATTACATTTCCCATTGGATAGATCTTTGTATCAAAACAAGATGAAACTTTGTGCTACTATGTTAGATAGCCAAGTACACTCTTCACATGCCTTACTGGAGAGGTTAACTTCTTTCAGCTACTCCACAATCACTGTACTCTCCCTGTGGGGGTTATTCAAAGCCAGATCTATGGCAGCAATCACAGAGAAAACATTCAAACACTGTTTTTGTCACTTCCCTCATTTTTTTTTCTATCCCTCCCCTTATAATACTCAGAGGACTTTACAAAAAAAAAATCTAGCTTTTAAAAAGGTATCTTTGAAAATAAGTCGAATGGCATATCTTTGAGCAGTTTGTGAGCTCTCTTTGGCAATTAGACAATTCACTGCCAAGGAAAATTCTAACTGAGTGTTGTTGCTCTTGTTCGGGGTCACAGCTTGTGTAGTTGGATGTGAACAAACTGGAGAGGATAACAAGGACTCTGTGCTCAGGTTCATCCGAGGCATACTGAGGACAAAGTCAACTCTTTCATGTCTTGAAGCCAAGCCTGTACAATTAGCCTGCCTCTGGCTAGCGAAAGATACAATTTCTCTTTGACTAGATGTTGCTTAATTAGATGTAAGAGATCTTGCAAGCAACTTTAAAAAAAATGTTGGGAGTAAAAGCATGAATTAAGCTAAAAGGCTGGCAATGAATTTCAGTTTTGTGTGATACGCTGTATTTCTCTGATTTCTCTAACAAAATGCAAGGTGGGAAAATTTCTGGGACTTCAAAGGAAGAAATTGTTTTCTCAAACCATTTCAAATAGAACTCAAAATATTTAAAACAACAAGAGTATTATAGCAAAGCAGAGGAATTGAAGATTGTTGCTTTCATAGGGGTTCTATGTTTTAAGGCTCCTACATGTGTTGTTTTTCACAGCATAGGAGCTATTCAATTCTGAGCTTCTATTTCAATGAATAGTGAAATGCTGAAGTTTTCAGACTGGATATGCTGAAAAAAGGAGGGATGGGGCCTTCATCTTATGAAAAACAAGTAGCTTTTATGTTGGGCATGCTCATTTTTTACTTGGACCACATTAATTTTCCAAACTGAAATGCAAACCCCTAATTTATTCTATAAAACCCTTCTGCAGACTTCAATAAAACAAATCAAAATAAAACAAAAATTAGCAAAAGGATGATTAATATCCTCCGTTTGAATACCAGAGTCTTTTTAATATTATTTTTGACAAGCAGAAATCACACAAAGTGGGTTGATGATATAATGCAGAACAGAGGTCCTCCCTTCCTCCTTCCCTTGTTATTTAGATATACTCAGCCTATTAAAGAGATAACATGTTTTAATCATTCTCCACCACCACCAAGAACTACTGAAAATTGTAACTATTATTGAAAATTCATTGGTTATATTCTTTCAATTTCAGCAATCTGATTTTGAAGACTTTGGAGGAGGACACAGAAAGACAGTTGGGGCTATGTACTTCACATACAACTCTAGGTTCAGAGGTGGTATTCAGCAGGTCCTGACAAGTTCTCGATAACTGGTAGTGGAAATGTTGAGTAGTTCAGAAAACTGGCAAATACCACCTCTGACTGGCCCTGCCTCCATCTATTCTCTGCCTCCCAAGTCCCAGCTGATCAGCTGGGTCTTCTTTTGTTGCTCTGCACAGGAGAGCAGAGCTGGAAAGCACCTTAGTGGAGTATGGAGGGAATGGAATTTTGCAGTATCCTTCTCCTGCCATGCCAACCAAGCCATGCCACACCCACCAAGCAACACCCACAGAACCGGTAGTAAATTTTTTTGAATCCCACCACTGTCTGGGTTGCATATAAGGAGCAAGACACTTTGTCTCCTTCTGTGTCAGGACTGCTCTAGTTTCTCAGAAAAACTACACTTGAATATTAGTCTTAAGAATCATTTCAATTTTTCATTTTAGAAATCCATTCACAAACACACACCACAGTTTCATAATTAAAGCCAGTGTCTGTTTAATGAAAATTAAGCAGTTAATTTGTAAGGAATTAGTAGAAACCAACTAGGCTTGGTTAGTTATGGGTTAGGTGATTTAATCAAGAACTGTAATGTGTTTTAGAATCCTGAATTCAGATTAACAAAAATTGGGATTGTAAGGAAGCTGAACATATATTTCAGATGTGTGTATTTTTCTTTTCCTTCTATTTCCCCATGGCATCCCATCACACTCAATCCTTCAGACATATGACAGTGAATTTCAAAGGATAGAAAATTTTGCACAAATGCATAAGGCTACTTCTTTGTGATTCTATCTCTCCTTGCAATTCTAAACCAGTGGATTTTTTACTATTTACATTGCCTGTAATTTTCTGTTGCATTTTCTTGAGACATGACATGAATATGTCTTGTAACAATGCTAAATGACTGCTGAGCTGTTTCACATCCACAGTGTCCTTTATCACAATCAATAATAACACTTTTATATATCTATCACCACTCCTCAGAAAACTTTGATGATGCATAACAGTTGATTGCTACATTAAATAAATAAATATGCACTATTGCTGTTCCTTCATTTTCTTTAGGAACCCAACAAAAAGAGGGTTGGAATTTTTATGTGCAGTTGTTGCAGCTGGGCTACTGCAAAGCAAAATGGTTATAGCAGGCAATAAAATGTTACTACTGCTGGTGCTGACAAAAAAAGATGCAAACAATTGCAAACAACAATAATCAGGAGGACCATGCTACAAACTGGAAGATTTAGCCTGCAGATTGCCACATATGTTGACTTGTGAGATATGTTCTTGCATGTGTTCTAAATAGCTTTATTCAGCAGCTTGATAATGAATTGTTGAATGCTGTCTTCTGTTCCAAAATTGCAGCTCAGCAATTACATGTTTTATGGGGAACAAGATGATGAAAAACATCTGTTGTCTCCTAAATTTAGAGAAGACAACAGTAAAAAGAATAAATGGTAATAAGCAATGATTCTCCTTTTCAAAAATCTCTAAATCTTTGCTTAATAGCATTTTAGAAGTTGATTAAGTTTGGCATAGCATCAGTGCTATTAGCAGCAATACTCAGTAGTGAAAACTTAACTCAAATTGGTCAGATTGCTGAGACAAACCATTACAGTTGTATTCAATGGCCTTTTAAAGGGGTTTTCTTGGAAAGAAAGAGGAATAGGGATAGGAAAATCCCCATTCTGTCATAATAAATGCAGGGCTGTCAAACTCATGGCCACGGGAAAATACATCACACACTAGCTGTGCCCACACCCAGTTTAGTGAAGTGGGAAAAAATCAAAATACACCACATGATGCTGCTGTGACAACACAAGTTTGACACTCCTATAATAAAGCATAACAATCTATTGTATGGTGGGAGTTCACCAACAGCTTCTTCAGGCAGGTATAAAAATTACTTTATCTCTACTTGATCATTTGATAGTTGTGGGTACATAAAAAGCCCTTGCAGATATTTCCCAGAGTTTTCTTAAATGGCTTATTTAAAAACCAATCTATAACAGAGTTTCACTGAAAACACGGATCATGAGAAAAGCAAGAAACTCCATAGAAATATTGCATCAGATAAATCCTTAGTTCTGTGACATCGTATTTTCCAGGTTTTAAGATAGCCAGTTTGGTAATGGATAGGAAATGGATAACTGCAATTAGAAGTGTATATTATCAACAGTGGAAGTGTGATGAGATTTTGACAGATGAGAATGTAAGAAAATACTAGAATGTACAGAAATGGATAGACTATAATGCTTACCATTAAGGACAAAGAAGAAACTACTTTTTCAACAAAGATAAGACAAAGATTTTGACAAAGAATATGCTACTAAGACAAAAAGAAGAATTGGCAGATGTATTGAATTCAAGTCACGATAAGGTAAGTATTTGGGGTACATTTGACAGCAAGATGTAGTACACTAAAAGAGAACAACTACACTAAACTTAAACAACAGATAGCACTAGATTTGACAAATGGAGAACCTACAATTGTCCTAATAGGGAGATTTCAACAATCAAAATGAATATTTTACCCAGAATTCTATATTTGTTTCAAACAAATACCAATTAGGCTTGGAAAGGCACTACTTTGAAGATTTAACACAAATTGTGTTGAATATATATGGCAAGGTAAGAAAGCGAGAATGAAGTAAAAACTTTTACAAGATGCTAGAATTAGAGGAAGATTTGGTCTGACTAATTGGGAGTTGTACTACCAAGCTAACAACTTGACATGGGCTAAGGAATGGATAACATTTAAGAAATACTAGATTGTTGCCATTAGAAGGACATGATTTGTTGTGGGGTGGCATGCCTTTTTATGGTATAAGGGACCGCTCGCCAGAACACAGCTCCAGCCACCCAGCCGACAGACATCCAACAACCATGGGGAAGAAGAGGAAGCCTGTGGCATCTGCTGCCAGCCCTGGCAAGAGGGACAGGGCCACCATCCCACCCCCTGGCCCTGACTCTGCTTCTGCTGGGCTTCTTGCTGCTGGGCCTGACTCTTCTGGTGCTGGAGCTCCTGCTGGCGCTGCTCCTGGGCTGCTGGTGCTGCTGGTGCTGCTGGTGTGCTGGTGCTGCTGGTCCTGCTGGTGGCTGCTGGTGCTTACTCTGCTCCTGGTGCTCCTGGTCTGCTGGTGTGTTGGTGCTCCTGGTGCTTCTGGTGCTGGTGGTGCTGGTGGTGCTGCTGGTCCTGCTGGTCCAGCTTTTGCTGCTACTGTTGTTGTTGCAGCTGCTTCTGGTGGTGGTGTGGAGGAGCAGCCCCTACCAACTCGAAGCCCCTCTGATGAGGGCCCAGATGGCCCTGCCAGAGGGGGAAGTGGCATACATGTGAACGAGAATGGGAGAGGAGGCAGTACTCCATCGGACGAGAATGAGGATGAGGTGCTGGAATGGCTGAGGGAGAACGAGTATCTTTGGTGGAGGGACACAGGTTCTATCAAGACACCAAGAGGAAGCAGGCGGCTTGGAGAGAGAGGCGAAGAGCCCTGGGCTACACTTCGGAGGTGCTCCTCGGCTGGTGGAAGCACATGCCACACCTGGTAGGGGAAGGTGCATATCAAGAAATCTGCCCAGGCCACGGTCAAGCTGACGGACTGAGAGACCTATGTGATGGCCAAGTGCAGCTTCTTGGAGGGTGAGATCTGCACCGAGGAGCGCCCCTCTTACAACCCTCTCTCTCAGGCAGCCCGCAGACAGCCCGTCCTCTTCTGGCAAGAGTCAGCTCCTGTGTCCAGGCAGGTATCTGTGGAGCGTGCCACGATGGAGACTCCCCGACAGCTGCACTCCCTGAGGTGGAGTTGTGTGGAGGACCCCCCTGATGCAGTGGGAGCAAGGAGAGGGCACTGCAACCAAGACCCACCCACATCCACCCCAGCTCTACCTCCACAGAAAGCAGGCAGAGCAGGCAGACCGGAGGGGCAGAGCCACACTGTCCTGCTGGGGATCAGGGACAGCATCAGAAGCAGTGTAGATCCTCTCTCTCAGCTGGTACACACCTACATCCCATCCTCCAACCGCAAGCCTTTCCTCACCTACGTCCACCAGGCCCTCATGAACATGTCAGAATCACATTACCAGGTGATAAAGGACAGGTCACCGGTCTTCTTCACAACCCTCCAGACCCAGCTGAACCTGCTCCCACCCAGTCCAGGCCTGCTCCTCCACCCCAGGTGATGTCACTGCCCTCCAAGGCTTTCCACAGGCCCTCACCTACCAAGGCTATGGCTATCAGGAATTCCAGCAGCACAGCCCTTCCCAGTCCAGGCACAGGTACATCGGAGACCCACGCTGCCACTAACGCCACCGATGCCACCCACGCCACCGATGCCACTCACACCACAGATGCCACCCACACCTCACCTCGCTCAGCTGCCAGACCAGACATCCCACTACACTGCTCCTTCCCTCCACCCCACAGCCAAGCCCGGCCTCAGAACATCTGTCATTGGTATTGGGGCTGACACCCCATGTCCTGGAGGAAGGGGCTCTCAACATCACAGAACTGAGCCAGGTCTCTGAGAGCTTCTCCACAACAATCACCTGTTATCCTCTTTGGGCCTGGCAACCCCAATGATGCCTCAGAACAGCACTCAGAGCAGCAGCCACCTCCACAGCACCTGGACCCTTCACCTCTGAGACTGGGCACGCCTCCGGAGTGACCAAGAAGAGTGCAGAGACTGGGTGGATACCTGTTGACTTTTCTTTGCTTGGGACACTTGGGTCATTTTTCTTTTACAGCTGTTTATTAAAAAGATTATCTTTGCTTCACACACTTACTTCATTTATTTTATTAAAGTCTGGTGGAAACTTTTAGAAATGGTTTAAGCCTTTGCATGCTGTGGGTTGAGTTAAGATAGCTGTGGGATGGGCAGGGATACCTTTGGGATGGGTAATAGCTATGGGATGGGAGGGATACTTTGGGATGGGTAATAGCTGTGGGATGGGTTAGGATACCTGTGGGATGGGTAATAGCTATGGGTAATAGCTGTGGGATGGGTAACAGCTATGGGATGGGTAATAGCTATGGGATGGGTAATAGCATAGTGGGACTGTATGGTCCACCCTCCCAGGTGCCACACCTATGGCCCTTCATTATCAATAACAATGTAATCATTGATCCACACATTTCAACATAAAAACAACTCTTTATTAAATGCCCTGTTCATTTTAGGCCCACTCAACATACATGGCCCAATCTCATCCGTGTGATGAGACAGGATGAAGGAAGCATCCATTAAGCATCTATCATCCTGTCTTGCAACTCCACTGCTCCAGCTGGGAGTTGCACCAGTGTTTCAGGAGGTTGCGCTGCTTCTTCCCTTCATGTGAAGCTCTATTGGGGCCTTGCAACTTCACAGTAATCTATCAGGTTTCGCCATATCAAAGGCTCCATGTCCCCATTGCCTTGTTGGAGGTCCACGAGCCTGTTCTGCAACACTGGGTAGCAGGTGCGCATGAGATTGTGCAGGATTGCGGCAAGCTTCCAGATCCTCCTCACGGTCTGTGGATGATGCTGCATGGTGGTGAGAAGTACCTGGAACCTGTTGGCCAGGATGCAAAGGCTTCTCCCCACCCTCCTTGCGCTGGACAGCCTATAGTTGAAGATCCTCTCTTCATGGGTGAGGCATCTGGAGGTGTAGGGCTTATGAGGTAAGTTTCTGAAGGAGAAGGCGTCATCCCCACTGATGAAGTACGGCACATCTTGTGTGTCGTTGGGCAGGGTGTCTGGATCTGGGAAGCCCATGATGAGGTTGCGTTCCAGCCCCTCCTTTGAGGTGACTGGTGTTGTATACCTGGGCATCTGAAGCTGAGCCGTTCCCTGAAGCATCGATGTACATAACTTGTAGTCAGCATCGACCATGGCGAAGAGGACGATGCTGAAGAAAAGCCCTTGTAGTTGAAATAAGTGGACCCTAACTTGGATGGAGCTTTGCAGGCCACCTGCTTCCCATCTATGGCTCCAATGGAGTGGGGGAAGTTCCACTTCTGATACCACTGCTCTGCAACTTTCTTCCAGCCTTCTTCAGTGGAGGGGTACTGGAGGAACTCCTCCAGGTATTCTTCGATGATGGCCTGCACCACTTCTCTGACCACAATGCTGATGGTGTAGTCTGGCACCCTCAGCCATACTGCATGCTCCTGTACGTGGTCCCCTGAGACCAGGTTGCGAAGAGTCAATGCCACCTTGAGCCCAGGGTCCAGGGTGGGCCAGAAGTTGGTGCTCTGCTTGGTCAACCTGGGTCTCAGCTGCTCCACAACTTCGTCAACATGGCTGGAGGCATCCTCATGAAGTTCTGGAATGCACTAGTGTCTTCATTCCTCAGCTCCACCATCCCAGCTTGTTATACAGTCCCGTACTCTGCTCTTCTCGTGATCCATCTTCAGACCCAGACACTTCTTGTACGCCTCCTTTTCTTTGCCTAGAACAGGTGAAAGAGCCTGTAGAGGGCTTCAGCACTGTTTTGTGGAAAGATGGGTGGCTACCAAAAGCAGTGTGTGATGATGCATGGTGGAGATGACTGGATGCTGTGGAAGAGCAAGAGCCGATGAAAGGCTGAAGAGGTCTGCACCGCAGGGCTGATGGACCTGAAAGTGAGATCCAGGTGAGTTCCTCCCCCTTTTTATAGGAAATATAGTTTTCCGCTCCTGTGTCCTTTTGCATGCTCTAGGCATCCTGCAGACATCCTAAATATGTACAGATAGATATGTCCCCTCTGTGAACGTTTTTTCTGTTTTAAATGCTTTGTAATGTGAGCTGCATCTGCTTTTTCATCCTTTTTCTCCGTCCGTGTGCTACTAACGCTGTGTGTCCATTCCACATCCTTTTCGCTTCCTCCCTGTGTCGTTTTTTCCGCTGGAGAGCGGATGCGAGTTGCGCAGATGCGCAGCAGATGCCTAGCGGATATAGCGGACGCGTAACGGATGACAACGGATGTCTAACAGATGTTCCCTATATGCGTTTGCGGATGCAGAACGGACACGTTGGATACATTTTCCACTCAAAAAGTTTTGTGCAGCTCAAAACTTTGAGGCGGTATGAAATGTCATGGATGGATAGATGGATGCTGGACGGAAAGAGAGGATGAAAAACGGAGGCAGTGAGTACAGAATGGAAGCATCACTTAACCAACAGATGGCAAGTGTTTCTCTCCGTTTACTCCTCTTTTCATCCGTGGTGCCTGACAGATGGCAAGTGTTTCTCTCCGTTTTACATCCTCTTTCCATCCGTTGGTGCTGTGTGACAGGGGCTTTACCTAGTTTAGGTAATGAAATGTTTGTAAGGAAAAATATGACAAATATTTGTATTTATTCCTTTGAATCAGTGTTAACCTGCTCTTTTCTTGGCAAGATTTCAGAAGTGGTTCAACATTGACTTCTTCCTGCAATTGAGTGACTGACCCAAGATCATGCAGCTGGCTTTAAACTTTACATTGAAGTAGTGCTCATATATGATTAGAGTTAACAGTTTCTCACTGCAAATATGTAGTTATTTATAGACAGAATTTAAAAACAAAAAGAATGAGAGTTGCTTACAGTTCTAGAAAATTCATTAATTTATGACAAATAAAATCATTTGCAAGTTGATGGGAGATGAGAGCAGGAGACAGTATATATACAAGGCCAGAAGAAACAAAACAGACTCATATGAAAAACCTATTGTGTGTAGCTAAAATGTCTAAAGCTGTAACCTTACTGACTCTTGACTTGTGATATGATTAATGTGATATGAGCCAAAAGGAAATTTAGGAGACTTTTGACAGCTTCATACTCTCTGACCAAGAGTCATAACTGGTATATTTGAACTATAATAATCTTATGACAAAGTGGACTGTTGCAGTAAGCTCCTGAGAATCATTTTCTTCTATCTGAGTCAAAGGAAAAAAAGAAGCCACATATTCCATCTTTCATCACAGATCAACAATTTAAGCAACAATTTCAAAAGCATATTGAGATGGTCTTTAAAATAAATAAATAAAAGGATTGGGCTTCATGATTGATTTGTGCTTGTCACAATTAGTACCTTCAATGCTCTGAATTAAAATGTGGGCGTCTCAATTGAAATCTAACTATTCATCACTTATTATTCATGTATTTATTCATTTATGCATTATTCCTGTCAAATACCATGGTGAGCACATAAAATCCCAGAATCAAGTTAGCAATAAAAGAAAAACTATTAATCAACCATTAGACCTTCTGTCTTGTCTCTGTCTCTGTCTCTGTCTCTGTCTCTCTGTCTCTCTGTCTATCTATCTGTCTCTCTCTCTCTCTCTCTCACACACACACACACACACTTTCTCTCTGTGTGTCTCTGTGTCTCTGTCTCTCTCTCTCTCTCTCTCTCTGTCACACACACACACACACACATGCACACATACACACACACACAGATGTCTGAAAATGAGACAAAAAACTGACAGCAGATCTATTGCCCAAAAGGTCAACAAAACAGCCCTCCATTAGTATGAGCAGTCTTTACCTTTTATTAAGAGTTTACTTTGCATTCTTGAATGGCAAAAACATGGAAAGTGTATGCCACATTGACTGTGACTTTTAAAATTTATAATCCATGTACAATATTCATTGACAGATTTTCATTATGGGTCATCAGTCTAGGTTTGGATAAGAAAAATACAGCATTTAACAATAAACAAGAGTAATATGCAATGTGCACTTTGATAATGTTATAAAATGTTATCACTCTAATTGTTCTTCATATTTAAATCAAAACTATGAACTTATCTGCATTGTCTGATAGCCCGGCCATAATTGTTTTTGTGACTGTTGAAGGAGATGATGTCACCTCCTCCTCCACCTTTATCTTTTTGAGCAGTGCCTTTCCTACCTAGGCTTATTCAGCCACCTGAGAAAGAAAGGTTTCACTCTCAGCTCCCAGTTGGACCACTGGTAGTGCAGAGATTATTTGCTATGCATTAGACAGTAGTTTTACATCCATTCAGATTTTGGATCCACCTTGTGGGGTTCTCCTATGCCTTTAACTTTTCAGAAGTTAGTAAACATTTCAGAAAAACATTCTATATCTGCTAAGATAAGATTTATCTTAAGTTTTAAGGTCAGGTTGTATCAATTCCATGTATTTTTAAATATGAAATTGGATAGAATTCCTCATTTCTGTTGTAGATGTTAGATCTATATGGGGAAAAATTCCATAGTTAATCCAGGTTCACTTTCATTAAAGGAAAATGAGGTTCACATAATACAATTGAGAAAATTGGTATGCACTCACTGGTATATGGAGATCAGTTTGCAGGAAATTCAAAGCATGGTCCATTGGCAGTCATAATGAAATATAGTAATAACCTTGTGGAAAAGGGGCAAGGGGTGCTGCCTGAGAAATAAACAAACAAAAGATTCAGGAACCTAACAGTCAGGAAAAGAGACTTAGAAAGGATCCATTCTAATGGATCCGGTAGTTAAAAATAGCAACAGCAGTAACACTTAGATTTATATGTCACTTTACATTGTTTTACAGCCCCCTCTAAGTGGTTTACATAGTCAGCATATTGCCCCAGCAATCTTGGTCTTTATTTTACTGACCTTGGAAGGATGAAAAGCTGAGTTAACCTTGAGCCAGTGAAACTCGAACTGCTGAACTGTTGGCAGCCGGCAGTCAACAAAAGTAGCCTGCACTACTGCATTCTAACCACTGTGTTACCATGACTCAGTGATGGGAAGTTCTGCATTTTCAGATTAATAAGATTCTATTAATGTAGCCTTATGATAAAGTATGTTTAGCTCATCTCGTGTTTTCTCTCTGATTTACTCAGGAGGATTGACGGTAGGAGAAACCAATTTGAAATATAGCCTAAAAAATGAATAATACTGGCAGAGGGGAGCAAATTAAGGAATTGAAGTAAAGCAAAAGGAAACAGGACACAGGAAGGTTTTCCTGTAGTTTGGTGATTTTTTTTTTCTGGAAGTGGTTAATCAAAAAGAATTCCTAAGTTTTATAGCTGGAACTGCTCATAAAGTTTATTGGAATGGAACCTAGACATGAACTTTGGCGACTTGGTCAGGTTTTTCTTATTTTACCTCTAGAAAATCCCAAATTAATTTCTGTTTTAGATTAAAAACTGAAATAAAGTGGATTGTCCATCTAGCTTCCTTCCTCAGCCAATTTAAAACAACCATGAGGTAGTGGAAATACAACCCAAGTATTGAATCCCTTTTAAAAGTAACATTTTCAACAGTGGGCATTGTTTTTTCCTCCCTCCAATCATTTTTGGAACTAAAACCTTTTTAATCTCTCTCCTGATGTCAACCAACAATAAAAGTTCCACTGAGTTCATATAGTCCTCCCAAATCTATCCTGAATACATTATATATATATAATTAAAAAAAAGTAAAGAAATACATCTTTATATATTCATTATTTTCAAGAATTCTACATGTTATGTTATAAAATAAACTAAGTAAAGCATAGTTATCTCGCAAAGTATGAATGAACAAAATTACAGTCAAATGATTGATTAATAATAATACTAGGGTATTCAATTTTTGGATTGATAATATGAGTTATTATGTAATGTAACTGTAATTGAGACTATGAAATTGATGCACAAAAAATTTGTAAACCAACTGACACACTGCTTGTACACTTATGGAAGAAAGTTGGATGTTTTTATGTTTTTTTTGTCTTTGTTTGTCTTTAAAAATCAATAAAACTTACGAAAAAAATAATTCCACTGAGTTCAAGGGAATTTATATAGATTCAGAAGTAGCTTGTTTGCTTGTTTCTGAACTACTTTCAAGATTATCATGCAAATCCTACTTACAGAAAAAATATCAAGATAACTATTTTATCTTTCAAGTACATTTTAGGGGGTTAATTGAACTGTACTTTATCTACTTGATTAATAACTATGTGCCGCAACAATTAAAGATGACCTTTCCAAAACAATTCACTTCATAATACCATGTCCAGTGTGACCCAGTGGTGGGCTGCTGCTGGTTTGGACCAGTTCTAGCAAACTGGTAGTTCCAACCATCAGCTGGCCCCACCCACCCACCCCTGCCCTATCCTGTCCTATATTTCCTTCTTTCTGGCTCAGCTTACTCTGCACAGCTGATTTCCATGCCTCAGCTATCCTACTTACTGGGGCTGCCCTAGACGGTTAGCAGATGAGCTTCAAATTGCTGTATTTTGAACACTGCACTCAACTGTGTTAGGCATGTACGTCCTCACGGAACTGGTTGTTAAACTGGTTGCAGCCCACCACTGGTGTGATAATAATGCTACGATATGGAAAATTGATGGCATTTGTTCTTGTTTGTGAGTGCCATCCTGGACACTTTAATGTCACTAACAGTTTCTTAGCATCAATAGATATAAAATAAAACACTTGAGGGAAATATTATTTCTTTCCTCAAAACAATGTCTTGAATTATCTTTAGATTAAACACAGATCATCTCAGTCCTCCATTTTTACTCTTTGGATAACAGGGAAAAATGTATCTGCAAGGACAAAAAGAACACATCTAGACTTCCCAAATGCACAAAACATCTTTTCCTCCCTGCGGGGAGTGTGAAACCAAGAACATCAAATAAGTATTTTAACCAGTGAAATAGTGCTGTCCATTCAAACACTTCAGCATTCTGCTCCTGCTGCTCCTATGGAACAGTCTAAGTAAAGATACATAACACTGAGCTGCATATGGCAGAAGGTGGGGTCACTTTCAAAACTTGGATTGGATCTTGTGCTTGAATTACATCAAAGTTGTCTGGGCAGCAATCAGAATCTTATATGCAATAATGTGGCAAGTATGGGAAGAAGTTATGATTCATGCAATTCCTTTTTTTTTAAAAAAAAATTAAAACTAATACTAGACTAAGGAGAAAAAATCTGAATCCTCAATTCCTATAGACTCTACATTTTTATTGCTTGTTTGTTACTTATTATCATGGCTTCCAGAGCCCTCTTTCACTAATGTTTAACAGTAATGTCCAGTTTTTTACCATTTTGAAGCAAGGTTTATAAACCTTAAAATAAGCTTAGATATAGAGACTAAGTGTGATCCATAGCTACAAAAGATTGCACATGTGGAATAAGAGAGTTATCTCTATATATCGCAAAATCTCTGGTTTGATCCGGGAGAAGCCCTTTTGCTGGCAGCGGAAAGGCAGCCCCCAAAGCTGCTGAAGTCGGGACAGCTCCGGAAGGAAAGTGATTTGAGTGAGTGTGTGTCGGTTGGGTGAGAAACTCCTTTTGAATTGTAAATTGGCTGAGACTTGAAAGGACATCCTGAACAAAGAAGAAATCTGTGACTTTATTTTTGTTTGACTGGAATTGGTTGAGCGGCGCTCTTTAAGTGATGTCAAATTGAGGCTTGGATTTTTTTTNTTAAGTGATGTCAAATTGAGGCTTGGATTCTTTCCTTTTTTTTTTTTTTTTTTGAGGACTTTAATGTGACTTTGTAGGTAACAGGAAAATTTGTTAGTAATTTTCAAGTGCTGTAAAATTGGGGAGACAAGAAGAAGGTGTTTCTCCATTATCGCCCCAATGCCATAATGTAGTCTTCTATTGAAAATCAGACTTGCCCTAAAGCATTGACATTCTGGAAGAAGCTAAAATAGTTAATTCTCTTTCAGACAGCTTTTTAAAAATAGCACTGTTGGAATTGATCACATAACGTTCTGGTTTTACTTAATGTATTATAAATGAATCTTTGCCTACTGGCATTAATTCAGTGCATTCAGGAAGTTGCTCAAAGTCATTAATAAGTATATCATAACAGAAATCAAAATAAATTAAACAAAAAGTATTGATATTCTCTAAGAAATACTTTAAGGTTCTAATCAGATAGACAATGAAAAGAAACAAAGGAAGAATAATTATTATTCTGTAACATATTTATCAATATTCAACCAGGGAGGACATTTTGAGTATTTTATGTGAACGTTTGATATTTTGCTTTATATACTTTTTTGTTTTGCTTTTATCTTTGCTTTGTAGGTTTTTTTTCCTTTTTTGATTTCATATTTTAACTTTGAAAATAAAATAAAAAGTTTATTTAAAAAAAGGAACATACCAAACAGGTAAAGTTCTTTAGATCTCTGTTTCTCATCTTCTGCCTGTTAATTTATTCAAACAAGAATGCTTCTACTAAAAAACCCCAAGGATATCTTGCAATTGCTAAATCAGCAAGTCGATTTGTTGATAATTATGTCTCTGCAGCTTTTAAAGAATTTGAAGTCAACAATCTGGGTTAGATATTAGTGGAACTCAGCTATTTATTTATAAGGAGTTTCCAGGTTTACAGTTTTAAAGTCTTATTATGAGTTCCGTATTAAACCATTAATGCTCTAATAAAAGTAGAATTAGACTGATTTTCTCTTGAGTCCAATTAAAATTTTGCTGTCTTAAGATTTTGGGTGAAACAAGTGTACTTGAAAACTTCTTAATCCATTTCACTTTGCTAGATAGGTTATCTTCCACCGTAAGCAGAGATACTGATTATTTGGCACATTTAACTTGTCAACACTAATTGTTTCGGAACTTAATAAGGCCGTAATTGTACTGAAGCAGAAGATTTGCGTTTTAGATATACAATGATAGGAGCCAATATTTCTTTTTTATGACATGCTTGCACACGCATTTCCTTAGACTATCCCTAGTTATTTCTTCAGCATTTAAATATGCTCTTCATAGGAGACTATTTAGCCTAGCATGAATAAAAGCACTACCTTATAGCTAGTCCTTGACTTACAATCACAATAGAGTCTGGAATTTTGGATGTCAGTTGTTGCAGTTATTAAGCAGGTCACCATATGACCTGACTTGATTTTACAACCATTTTATAATGGCTGTTAAGCAAGTCATCTTGGTTGTTAAATGAATCATATGGTTGTTAAATGAAGAAAAAAAGCAAAAAAACAAAACAAAACCCACATTGCAAATCATGATCACATGACCACAGGATGCTACAACTGGTTATAAATACAAGTCTGCTATCAAGCACCTGAAATGCAATCGCATGATTGTGGGAATGATGGTGCAGCAGTTGCAACTTCAAGGACAGATCATAAGTAACTTTTTTGAAGTCTTGTTGTAACTTCAAACAGTCATTAAGTGACCAGTTGTTAAGTGAGGAATAACTTACTAGGGCAACAAATGATATATAAGTCTGTTGGATGAAAATAGTAGGGATGCTGCAATGGGCAGAACTCTGAGGACCATTCATAAGTCCCCTTGTTCAGTGCTGCCATAAATTTGAACAGTAACTGAAAAAGTAGTCATAACCTGAGATGCCCTGTAATGTACTGTCAATAAGTAAGGTAATAAAAAGCATAACATTACTCTTATCAAAAATAGAACTACAGCCCACATCTGCCATCCATATCAAAAGATGAAAGGAATAGAATATTCTTAATCAGGGACTTCCTGTGGTGACGTCGTGCTGGGACGGTACAGAGGAACAGGGCTCCATTCCCTGTGGTGGAGTTTTCACATTTGGTACCTTTCTGAGGCAAAGTGTGGTCCTGGAGGGACTAGCAACGGAGAAGGGAACTCTTGGAGGCAGCGAGGAGAGATGCCATTTCCAGCTGTGCTAAGAAGGGAGGCTTCAGCCTGACACAGAAGAAGCCAGCCTTTACGGCAGACCCAGAGGCTGGATTTGAAGAAGAAAGAAGCAAGGAGAAAAGACAGTATAGTAGCGACAGGCGAGCAGTGGATTTAGCTGAGTTTAGAAGATCGGTGAAGAGACAACTGGAGGAACAATCATGAAGATAAGTGAGTCTTCAAATAGAAAAGGTTTATCCTAGAAGACAGGCAGCATTTTCTATTAGGAGTGGAATAGCATTTAGAAGAAAAGACTAGCCAGCAAAACAGCGAAAGAACAAATAAAAGAAAAGAGACAGGTATATTGCTTTTTGGGAGAAATAACTACAGAATTGTTCTTCGAAGATCTAGAATTTGGAGCTCCAATGGAAATAGGACAGGTTTGACAGCTGAGAGAAGAAAGTGTGGGAAAGTGACTGTGCAGATTGGGTGAGACTGCCGTTGTGAGAAGAGATAATAATTGAGAACTGATGCAATAGTGACACCAACTGGAGAAACAATATTTAAGTATATAATCCCTTATATTTTCTGGTGCCTTTAGGAAAGTAAATATTTATATTGTACAATTACTAAAAAGTAAATATATTTAGAAGCTAAAGACTAGGGAATAATTTGATAAATAATTTGATAAAAATTAAATGTACACGTACAGTGATAATAGTAAATACTTGATATAGAAATTTTGTAAGTAGATTTTATATATTTTAGTGTTAACTATACAAATTACATTTATATAAACTTATACTCTACTCTCTTTAGATATACATACTTAAGACCTCATATAAGAAACTAAAATTGCAGATATATTTTTATTTATAATATAGTAATATTTACTGCTAATATATATCTTTTGGTGTATTGACTTATATTTATTAACTATTAACTAGTTAATAAATTATTATTATATACTATTAACCTAGTATATTTATTTCTTGTATTTACTGTATTTATTAATACCTAGTATATTTATTATTCATCACTTACTAATTGATATTAACTATATTTATTATAGTTACTGTATTTATTAATTGCTAATACTGTTTAGTAACATCTATTAATATTTATTGATATCTACCCTGAAAGATAGAATTACGTAGAATAAAAAGAGAGTAATATAAACTATAGGAATCCATAGTATAGAGCATATTAATTAAACTGGATGGTAATTTGGGAGAACATATACAACATCGTAGGAGAACAGCATAAAATTATAAGAGATGACCAGCATCACAAACTTGAAAACAGGAAGGAAAACCACTTCCGGAGAAAAACGCTTGCCATTTGTTGGTTAAACAATGCATCCGTTCTGTATCTCACTGCGTGCGTGATTCATCGACGTTCTATCCGTCCAGCATCTGTCTACTGAGAATTTCATCTGCTCAAAAGTTTTTGAGCTGCACAAAACTTTTTTCGAGGCGGATGAACTTTCTGCAGTGTCCATTGCTACATCTGCGACACATACGGGGAACAAACATTCTACATTCCGTTACACGTCTGCTGTATCTGCTCGGCAATCCGCTGGCGGCATCGCCGCGCAACTTCACATCCGCTCCAGCGGAAAACGAAAAAGAGGGCGGGAGGAAGCGAAACGGACGTGGAACGTCCCACGGGCGTTAGTAGCAAGGACATAGAAAGGATGTAAGCGGATGCAGCTCACAGCTATAAAGCATTTAAAAACGGAAAAAACGTTCGTATGGGGATGTATCTCAGATATTTAGGATGTCTGGAGGAATGTCTAGAGGATGCAGAAGGACACCTAGCTGAAAACCGATATTACCTATAAAAAGAAGGAGGAAATCACCTGGATCCTCAACTTTCCAGTCCAGCAGCCCTGCTGTGGCAGACCTCTTCAGCCTTCATGCTTGCTCTTGCTCTTCCACAGCATCCAGTCATCTCCACGATGGATGTCACACAACTCCTTTTGGTAGCCGCCATCATTCTACAACAGTGCGAAGCCTCTTCAGGCTCTTTCACCTGTTCTACGGGAAGAAAAAGGAGGCAGCCAAAGAAGTACGTGGGTTCCGAAGATGGATCGCGAGAGGAGACCAAGTACGGACTGTATGACAAGCTGATGGTGGAGCTGAGCAACGGGCACTCGTGCATTCCAGCATTCTTTATGAGGATGCCACCAGCCATGTTTGATGAAGTTGTGGAGCGGCTGAGACCGAGGTTCACCAAGGCAAACACCCAACTTCCGGCCCAGCCTGGACCTTGAACTGAAGGTGGCCTGACTCTGTGCCACCTGGCCTCCGGGACCACTACAGGAACATGCAGTAACACCTGGAGGGTGCCACACAACTCCATGCAGCATTGTGTCAGAGAAGTGGTGCAGGCGATCATCGAAGAATACTGGAGGAATTCCTCCAGTGCCCCTCCACTGAAGAAGGCTGGAAGAAGTTGCAGAGCAGTGGTATCAAGAAGCGGAAACTTCCGCCACAGCACGTGTGGAGCCTAGATGGGGAAGCGATGTGGCCTGCAAAGCTTCCAGCCTGCAGGGTCCACTTATCACAAACTCACAAGGGTTTCTTCAGCATCATCCTCTTTGCCATGGTCGCATGCTGACTACAAGTTCATGTACATCGATGCTTCAGGCAATGGGTCAGCTTTCGATGCCCAGGTATACAAATGCCCATCGAACCTCAAGGGAGGGGATGGAACGCAACCTCATCATGGGCTTCCAGATCCAGACCCCCTTGCCCAACGACACACAAAGATGTGACCCTACTTCATCGTGGGGGATGACGCTTCTCCCTCAGAACCTACCTCATGAAGCCCTACACTTCCAGATGCCTCCCGCGTGAAGAGAGGATCTTCAACTACAGGCTGTCCAGGGCAAGACGGGTGTGGAGAACGCCTTTGGCATCCTGGCCAACAGGTTCCAGGTACTTCTCACCACCATGCAGCATTGCCCAGAGACCGTGAGGAGGATCGTGGAAGCTTGCTGCATCCTGCACAATCTCATGCACATCCGCTACCCAGTGTTGCAGAAACAGGCTTGTGGACCGCCAACAAGGCAATGGGGACATGGAGCCTGGTGAATGGAGGCAAGGACTAAACCTGATAGACACTGTGGATGTGCCAGGCCCCAACAGAGCTTCACGTGAAGGGAAGAAGCAGCGCAACCTCCTGAAACACCTGGTGCAACTCCCCAGCTGGAGCAGTGGAGTGGCAAGACAGGATGGTAGATGCCTTAATGGATGCTTCCTTCAGCCTGTCTCATCACACTGATGAGATTGGGCCATGTATGTTGAGTGGCCCTACAATGAACAGGAACATTTAATAAAGAGTTGTGTTTATGTTGAATGTGTTGCATGAATGATTACATTGTTATTGATAATAAAGGGCCATACGGTGTGGCACCTGGGAAGGTGGACCATACAGTCCCACTATGCTTGCACTGGAGGTCTTATCTATCCCACAGCTATTATCCATCCCAGCTATTACCCATCCCACAGGTATCCCTGCCATCCCATGCTATCCTTACCCAGCCACAGCTATTACCCATCCCACAGGTATCCCTGCCCATCCCACAGCTATCCTTACCCAACCCACAAGCATGCAAAGGCTTAAACCATTTCTAAAAGTTTCCACCAAGACTTTATTTACTAAAAGAACTGAACCAAGTGTGTGAAGCAAAGATAACCTTATATTAATAACAAACTGTAAAAGCAAAATCACCCAAGGTAAGGTGTCCCAAGCAAAGATAAAGTCAACAGGTAGCAACCCAGTTCTCTGGCACTCTTCCTCAGTCACTCTGAGGCTATGTGCATGGTCAGGGGTGAAGGGTCCAGGTGCTGTGGAGGTGGCAGTGGCTGGAGTGCTGGTCTGAGGCGTCATTGGGTGCCTGCCCCGAGAGGACAACAGGGGATGGGTGTGTGGAGAAAGGTCTCAGAGAGCTGGCTCAGTCCTGTTGATGTTGAGAGGCCCTTCCTCCATGACAGTGGGGTGTCAGTCCAAGACCGGTGACAGATGTTTCTGCAGGCCGGGCTTGGCTGTGGGGTGGAGGAAGGAGGAGTTTAGTAGTGGGGCTGTCTGGTCTGCAGCTGAGCGAGGTGAGGCGTCGGTGGCATCTGTGGACGTCTGTGGCATCGTGGGTATCGGTGGCACCTCCGGTGTGCGATGTACCTGTGCCTGGGACTGGGAAGGGGCTGCCTGTGCTGCTGAAACTCCTGGTAGCCGTACCTTTGGTAGGTGAGGGGCTACTGAAAGCCTTAGAAGGGCTGTGACACTCACCTGGGGTGGAGGAGCAGACCTGGACTGGGTCAGAGCAGGTTCAGCTGGGCCTGGAGGGTTGTGCAGAAGACCTGTGATCCTCTCCCTTGATCACCTGGTACTGGGCTTCAGGCATTTCCATGGGGTCTGGTTCACGTAGGTGAGGAAGGGCTTTCTGTTAGAGGATGGTATGTCGAAGTGTACCAGCTGAGGAGCGGAGATTTACAGTGCTCTTGATGGTGTCGCCCTGATCTCCAAGAGGACAGTGTGGCTCTGTCCCTCCGGTCTACCTCTCTGCCTGCTTTCTGTGGAGGTGAGCTGGGGGTGGGGTTGGGTTGGTCTCTGGTGGCAGCAGCCTCTTCTTGCTCAACTGCGTCAGGGGGTCCTCCATGTGCTCCGGCACAGGGAGTGCAGCTGTCGGGGGGGTCTCAATTGTGGGCCGCTCCAAAGATACCTGCCTGACACAGGAGCTGACTCTTGGCCAGAAAGAGGACTGGCTCTCTGTGGGCTGCCTGAGAGACGAGGGTAGACAGAGGGGCTGCTCCTCGTGGGTGGCGATCTCACCCTCCAAGAAGCTGCACTTGGCCATCATGTAGGTCTCCCAGTCAGTGAGCTTGAACGCCGGCCTGGCCAGACCTCTTCAGGTGCAGTTTCCGTACCAGGTGTGTGCATGTGCTTCCACCACCCCAGAAGGACATCTGAAGTGCAGCCCAGGCTCTCCGGCCTTCTGTCTCCCACGCTGCCTGCTTCCACTTGGTGTAGCGATAGAGCCTGTGGCCTTTCTCCACAGGTACTTTCGTTCTCCCTCAGCCATTCGAGCACCTCCTCCTCATGTTCCTCTGCAATGGAGTACTGTCTCCTCTCCCCCTTTTCTTCATGAATGCCTCTTCCTCCCTCTGGCAGGGCCTTCTGGGCCCTCATCAGCAGGGCTTTGAGGTTCTAGGAGCTGATCCACCAGCACCAGCAGAAGCCCCAGCACCAGGAGCAGCATACCAGAAGAAGCCCCAGCAACCAGCAGAGTCAGCACCAGCAGCACAAGCCCCAGCAGAAGCAGAGTCAGCGCCAGGGTGGGATGGTGGTCCTGTCCTTCTTGCCAGGGCTGGGCAGGAGTAGGCACAGGCTTTCCTCTTCTTCCCCATGGTGTGTTGGCTGAAGATGTGTCTGGCAGCAAGGTCTTTCCTATGAATGGTGACCTGCTTGCGAGCTGCTTCCCTTATATCCGGGGCTGACGGAATGCATTCCTCCCCTCATGCGCAGTAATGCTTTGCATGCGTAGGCATCCGCTAGGCGTCTGTGATGCATCCGCTGTATCCGCTCGGCATCGGCTCCTTGCCACTGCGCCTCTGCTTTCGCTGTTCTCCCCAGAAGCTCCTGTGGACGTGCCATCCACTCTTCCATCTGCTAGGCTTCCGTTGAGCATCCACTTAACATCCTCGCTATGCTCCTTTCCGTCCGTTCCTTTCCGTTTTGTCCGCTCTGTTTATGCAAATTTTTGCCCATTTTGAGAGCGGATAACAACGGATGGAAAATTTGCTCGTCCGCTGTGTCCTTTTTACATACGTTTTGCATCCGTCGGCCAGTGTGACCCTTGCCTTAATATCTAGCCCATCCACATCAAACCAATGACTAATCAAAGGAATGCTTACCAATGAAAAAGCAAATACCATTCCCAGTAAGCAGATGATGCAATCCACATTGTTGATGGTTAACCATGGTTAAACTCCAGGAAAACATGTCAAAATACCATGGAGAAATAAAATTGGAAATGGGAGAGATAAAAACAGAGATACTTAAACTTGACAACAGGATGAGCTCAATCCAAGAAGTGATCCAGAAAAACGAGGAAAGAATGAAAATAATTGAAAAGACACTGCTCAAAAAAATATAGGAACACTAAAACAACACAATGTAACTCCAAGTCAATCACACTTCTGTGAAATCAAACTGTCCACTTAGGTAGCAACACTGATTAACAATCAATTTCACATGCTGTTGTGCAAATGGAATAGATAACNGCACAGGCAGTTAGCAAGACATCCCCAATAAAGGAGTGGTTCTGCAGGTGGTGACCACAAACCACTTCTCAGTTCCTTTGCTTTCTGGCTGATGGTTTGGTCACTAGGACGAATAGAAGGCAGCAACTGGAACAAAAATAAAAAATGGAAGAAGAACTGAAACTAATATCTATTAATGTTAACGGCCTAAACTCACCATCGAAAAGAAGACAAACATTTTCTAAATTAGTAAAACAAAAATTGGATATTGTGTGCCTCCAAGAGGTGTACATTAAAAAACAAGATGAGACATATTTACAGTGTAATAAATGTGCATGATAAAATTATATGAACAGGGAATGATAATGTATGTCTAATTGATGACTATACTGAAACAGTGGACATTAAAAAAGATTATGCTAGTGATCAAAAAAACAAACATAAAAGGAATATACTACCCAAAACCTTTTTTGAAATGTCGGATGAATTAAATTTATTATTATGGAGAACCTTAAACCCAGGAGAAACTAAATTCACCTTCTATTCTAATCCTCACAAATCCTGGTCAAGGATCGATATGGCCTCGATAAATAGAGACCTTGTTAAAAATATTGAAATAGAGATTATGTCAAATACCCGAGCTGACCATAACCCTCTTAAAATAATATGGAAAGGACAAAAAAGGAAGAGAGTTAGATGGAGACTAAGCACACACATTTTAAAAGAAAAATAATATATTCAAAAGATTTCAAAAGAATTGGAACTATTCTTTAATGAAAATTAAAAAAAACAACATACCTCACTACAAAATCTGTGAGACACCATGAAAGCATATTTAAGGGGGATAACAATAGCCTACATTGCAAAAAAAAAATGGAAAAATCATAATACATTATTGGAGGAAATTAAATATTTAGAAGAAAAACTTCAAATGGAACCTGGGAAAACAAATTAAAAACAAATTGGCCTTAGCAAAAATAAATTGAATATTTTGGATCAGAAAGAATTGACAAAAAATTTAAAACTTGCAAGTCAAATTATTTTAAACATACGAACAAACCAGGGAGATGGTTGGCCTATAAATTAAAAAAAGAAAAGGAAAAAGACGAATACACTAGCTACAAGATGAGAATGGAATTATGGAAACCAGTATGAGAGTTTTTTGAAAATCTTTATAGACAGGAAGAGATACCAAATGGAAAAATAAATGAATATTGAAAGAAGAAACTATGCCCCTATTAATTGAAGAAAAAAGGGAACTGTTAAATAAGGAAATAACATTAACTGAATTAAAAGAAGCAATTCAAAAATAAAAAAAATAATAAGACCCCAGGACCGAATGGATTGCCAGGAGAAGTTTATAAGAATTTGGAAGAGTTGACATAAACACTATTATTGGAAATTTGCAATGAGGTCTTGACAGAGGCAAAGCTACTGGAATCATGGAAAGAGGCATATATTACCTTGATTCCAAAACAGGGTATAAATATCAAATAAATTAAGAACTATAGACCAATTTCTCTTCTAGAATGCCGACTATAAAATATTCATGAATATTATGGCTGAAAAAACTATTAAATGAAAATATACATGCAGATCAAAATGGATTCCTCCCAATGAGATCAATAAGGAATAATACAAGAATAGTAATTAATATATTGGAGTATTATGAGGCTCATCCAGGAAGACAAGAGACTCTTGTCTTTCTGGACACCCAAAAGCCTTTGATAACGTGAATTGGGAATTAATTATTCCACAAATTAAAAATACGAAGTTCCGAGAGAGATTTGAAAAGATGATACAATTGATTTATTCCACTCAAAAAGCAAATGTAATAATAAATGGGGAGATAACAAATCCATTTAAGATAATGAAAGGAGTCAGACAGGGATGTCCACTGTCACCTCTACTTTTTCTCCTGATCCTAGAGACATTATTAATAAAAATTAGATCAAACACGGAAATAAAAGGGACCAAAATTAAACAAGAATACAAATTACAGGCATTTGCAGACAATATGGTATTTTTTATTGAGGACCCACTAAAATCTAGACCTATATTGTTGCAAGAGATAGAGAAATATGGGGAAGTAAAGGGCCTTAAAATTAATAAGGAAAAAACAAAAATGCTAGTCAAAAATGTAACTGCAAAAGAGAAAGGAGAATTAGAAGGAATGGGGCTCCAAATTGTAAAAAACGTGAAATATTTAGGTGCTTGGTTAAGGGCAAGGTGTTCAGCATTAAAAAAAGATAATTATACAAGATTGTTACAACAAATTGGAAAAGACCTGGACAGATGAGGGAAACTACAGTTTTCATTATTAGGGAAAATTGCAACAATTAAAATGAATATTCTACCCTAATTGCTTTTCTTATTTCAACCAATCCTCATAAAATTAGATGAAAATTTCTTTAGAGCTAAATAAAATAATCATGAAATTTGTATGGTCAGGAAAAAAAAGAGTGGATAAAATTAATTTATCTACAGAATAGTAGAAGTAGAGGTGGCTTTGGAATCCCAGCATGACAGACTTATTATAAAGCAGCATCTTTCGATTGGATCAGGAAATGGATTAATTTAGAGAACAGGAGAATTTTGACCTTGGAAGGATATGACATCCAGATGGGATGGCATGCCTCCATTTGGATATCAGAAATAAGAAACACTTGTACTTCCATAGACATATCTTATGAGAGTCACTGATTCAGACCTAGGATGAAATTAGGAAAAAACATTATATTAAAATGTTATATTATATATCCCAGGCTGGTTATCCACTATGGAGGCAATGATCCATCTCAACACATTGGATATTAGTAAAATGGTCAAATACAATCAAATTTTGGACAATCAAGGAATATTAAAAACCAACAAAGAATTAAAAGCACAGGGAATAAATATAGACTGGTAGCTATATCTCCAGTTACATTTGCAACACAAAAAAGGTTTTTAGAGTAATATGGATTTGAATTGGACGCAACTCAATTAGACAAATTGTTGTTGGGACCTGAAGAGAAATTACTACCAAAAATACAATTATTTATTAAATTTTGACTTCGAAGAGGAGATAGCAAAAGGGCCAATGTTAGCTTGGTCCAAAAATTTCGGGAACAATATTCAAAGATTGGGAAAAAATGTGGAACAAAAATTATACTTAATCCGCCACATACAAAGAAAACCAATGCATTTTACCATTGGCATTTAGCCCCAACAAGGCTTGCAAAGATGTATCCCAACCTAAACCCTAACTGTTGGAAATGTAAACAAGTGCAAGGTACTTTTTTCCATATCTGGTGGCTATACCTGGAAATTAAAAAATATTGTATTAAAATACAAAAATGGCTAAACGAAATCATCCACTGTCAAATAGAGTTAAAGCCTGAATTGTTTCTCCTGGGAATCATTAAGGGTAAATACCCCCAAAAAGATTAAATATTTGACTATGCATATTATTACAGCAGCAAGAATTGCACTAGCAAAAACTTGGAAAATGTCTAACTTACTGTTAGATTGTTTAATAATTAGATTGTTTAATAAAATTAAAAATTTCCAAATGCCCAGACTCATCATAGAACTTAATAACAAGGAAGACTTGGAGTATTATGCAACTTGGAACAATTGGTATCAATGGATAGACAGTAGAAATATGAAAGGGAAAGGGAAAGAAAATGGAGAATTCAAGATTTAAAAAAACAACCAAGAAAGGGAAAAATAAGGTGAAAAACATTTTAAACCCCAACAACAGAAACGGAAAAAATAGGTTGAAAATCAAGATATAATGTCAGAAAGCAACAAAAGAAATGTCTAGAGCGAATGTAACCAACAAGAGAGGGGAGAGACAAGAGGGTGAGAGTGATGCGAGATGGGGGAGGGGGGCAAAAGACCAGACTGCGAAGAAGAAAGGAAAGCGGAAAAGGGCAAGAGAAGTTAATAAATGACCTTAGAAACCAAGATGTTAAAAAACACAGGCTTTTTAGGAGACAAAGGGTAAAAGCTAATTAAGAGAAGAGATTTCTGCAAAAGTGCACAGGATCTGATATATGTCAGTAATTGTGTATTTGAAATCTACGAGTTAGAAAATTGAATATTATGAGGAGTTAACAATATATTAAAGGGAATGTGCTTAAAATGTCAATAAGAAGTTAATTAGTTATAAACATTGTTTTTACATATATTATAAATAAGCTTACTATATTTTTTTCTTTTTATTTATAGAGAATGCACATAAGCAGAATCAGTATGAGATATTATATACTATTTACATGTTGAAATTTAGGGGAAAAGATAAAAAGTTGTCAGACTTCGAAAAGTGACTTACAGAAGCAGAAATTTTGCAGTGAAGACGAAAAGAAAAAATAGATAATTGATAAAAGAACGGACAAAGCCCAGAACAACGTTATAAGTGATTTAAATTGAGAATCGAAATACAATAAAATAGAATATAAGAGAGTTGAAAAGACGCGGAAGAACATAGAAAATGCCAGGTAATGTTAACATGAGATATGGAAAATAGATATATAAGGTGACATGAGAATTGATTTATGTCTGGTATAAAAAGATGCTTAACCGGCGATTAAGACCGCTTTCCAAAAAGAAGTTTTATGTTTCGTATGTTCTTTTTGTTAAGTTAGCCTGACTGCAGACAATTAATAAAAATTTTGGCAAGAACGTAAACGAGAACAATGAAATTGTAAACAGACAGAATGAAAGCTATAAGTACAATGAATAAATAGATATAGCAAATTTTACGCGTAAAATAACGCTAAATTGGAATAAAGGGAGAAGAAATAGTGAGAGATTGGAAAAAGAATAAATAAGATATGCATATGTGATAATCTGGAACTATGTTGTACTCAAATAAGATTTTTTATTTGTTTTGTCAAAATTTAATAAGCAGTTTTTAGAAAAGAGGTTTTATGCTATTAGGTTTTATGTTTTATTTGTGTGTTGTCGTTAAAAACTAATAAAATTTGTTTAAAAAAAGAAATATGAAAGGTATGGGTTAAAAATAAGTTGATTTTTGTTCTTTTCTCTCTTCTGTATATGTATATGATTAATGAGAACCTGTTGAAATGGATGAACATTTGGAATGTATGAATATAGCCAAGATATTTTTTGTACTTTCAGAGAACGATGGTGAATTGTACCAACTTATTTTCTTTTTATAGATATATGTGTATTTTAATATTTTAATTTCAATAAAAGTTTTTAAAATTAAAAAGAACATTCTTAATCAATGGCTCAAATGGCTATCTCATGGAGATGGCTCCATAAGATGGAAGCTGTTAATGAAGAGGTACTTTTAGTTTCCTACTTTCATCTGAGAAAATCCTCTTAGGATAAACACACAGAACAGGCAAAAACTATACAGGATTACCATGTAAACTCAGAGCTGCTGTTTTGGATGTTGGCCATCAGAACAGAGAAAGCCAGAGAAATATCAGGTTTGAAAGGTTTTATATCTGTGTTCTAAACGTTCTAATAATAGCTGCACTTTCAATGAGTAATTAGCCACAGAGCACTTAAAACAGAGTGTCAAACACAGGCTGGATCATGATGTATCACATCATTTTTGTCTTTCCGGAGCCAGAGTGGACATGGCTTGTGTGTGACATATCCAGCCATGGGCCACCAGTTTAACAGGTCTGACTTAGAAAGTACAAGTAGTCTGTAACTTCTCTTTATAATATGGATTGTAAGCTACTGAGTTGAGTAGAGTTTTATGTATTAATACCAATATCTTTATTTGTTCTGGAAATGTAATAGCTAGTACAGCGATCAAAGCACAAGTGTAAAATAGCTATTTGTTAATAATCAAGATGATATATTTTGCACCAATTGGAGTTTCCAGGTCATTTGGAAGGACTGACCTATGTCAAGCATTTGCAATAGCCTAAATATGAGCTGAAGAATCGCTATCATGAGGGCACCCAAGTCCAAGAATGTTCAGAACTGCCATGTATACCAGAAATGGGCAAAGGAGCCCTTAGTCATGGCTTCCACCAATTGCTTAGCAGAAGTCATGACTCCAAGATGATCCCCATGAATGAACTAAAATAATGCTCTTATAACTCCATCCAGTATTCACTTCAGGATTTGAATCCAATCAGATTGATTACCTACAAACAGAAACTATTTCTAGGATTTAATTTTAGCTTATCAGACTTTACTAACTGCTATATCAAATTTATTTAAAATTTACACAAAAGCTAGTAGTCACTTGTCAGGGCTGCCTCCATTCAAAACCCATGGGGGAAAAAAAACCCCCAACTCCATTGAAGTAGAGAAGAAGTACTTTTTTTCTGACTTTGAAATGGTAGTGGCAAAAGGAAAGCAAGTTCTCATCCAAAAGGCGCAAAGTTTCCCCAAATCCATGTCCTGAATAGTATCATGTGCAGCACATCTTCATGTGCTTTCATCCATCTGGAGTTCTAGGACAGTTGGCCTTGACTGGGTGTAAACAACTCCATTCAGCACCGCAGTAATTCTTGAGACCAAATCTTCCTTTTAGTTCACATGGGCCTTCATCACACCAGCCTACTTCCCAAACTCCAATGCCATGACCCTCCTCCCCATTTCTATGGCAGCCGATAGCCAGCATGCATCAAAGGGAAAATCCATGCTGGAGATCTGGCTGACATCACCAACCAAATAATTATGAACTTATCTATATGCTACTAAAACTTTGTAACCTTCAGTTTGGCAAAATGGTGCATCTCGGGGCAACAGTTTTTTAAACAAGATACTTCAATAGGCTAACTTAAAGAAGGTGTCTGAAATCTAGGGCTATGGTGATCAGTTCTAATGCTTTCTGTCAACTTTCCCACAAGGAAAGTCAAAGGAAGTTGGAAATCCCAGATCAGCAAGCAGGTAAGTGTATGATGGTACAAAGGAAGCATGGTGAGGGCAAGGGGTGCATAAGTGGTAGGTAAATAAATAAATCTGAACAGATGACCCAATGGTTCATGGGTTACCTCCTATTTTCTAACAAATGAAAGAGCTGGAAATTTTGCTAAATGCCTCATTTGACAACCAAGAATGTTTGTTACCAATTGTGATCATACAGTCAGGAGCAATATTAAACTGACATATACAATTTGTTCATTATCATTCAGAAGGACTAGTGGCACTTTGGAATAAAAATATAACTTTGGAATATAGAAGGGGTGCTTATGTAGCACTTATTTGCAATTCCTTTAAACAGCAGCTTCTTTTCCAAGGATCATGAAACTGCCCTCAACACTGGCACTGAAATTCCAGGAAGTCAGGCTTGGCTTAAAGAGTTGTAGACAGGTACTGCACACATTTTTGACTTTGAATCCTGCACAGACCTACCACTAAAGGATATTCTTTTAAGATACAATAAGAATTAGGCTTCAATTCTCATTATATGATATTTGTACACGTATAGTATAGTGAGTAGCTACAGGCATCCACTAAATATCTATGCCATTTATTATTTTCAATGACTTCTGCTCCCCAGATTATGTCAGCAGGTGAAGTTTTTACTAATGAAAATCATTAAGCTTTCAGAATTTCCTACTTTTTATATTGTAATAATCACAAATCAAATTGGGATGTATTCTACAACTGAAGATCATTTTTCAATCTAAGCACAAAGAATTCAACATGGGCACAACCTGGTTCATATTATAAAACAGGATCTGATCTGGAAAAACATTTATGAATGGTTATGGTTACAATACCAATGTCTCTTTTGTCACACTTGTTTTGCAAATCAGAGAAATTACTAGTATTTTAATATGTTTTATTTCATAAAATTAAACAAGACAAGCTTTTCAGTATAAGCAATATGAACTGAATACTTTTCAGAAATTTTCAGTAGTTTTGACTGGTACATTTTGCAAAGGTTTCATTGTTGATGGCACTACTAAATTCGATATTTTTAAAATAAATGTTCTAAAATTGATAGAATTATTTTAGCCACTTTACTACCTTTGCATCCTTTTATAACAAAAAAACTCTTCAGAAGTGAAATGTGGCTGGTTAATATTTAATCTAAGCTTTACATTTGGATTACATTCATACTGAAGACACTTGGAGTTTGAAGCCTTTCCAAATAGCTCTACTTTTACTTATATGCACTCAATTTAGATAAAGTGTTTTAGTTTCTGATTTCCAAGAATTCTGAATGCAGAAATGTATTATATGACTTACCTATTTTATTTCTATTACAAAAGTATTGTAATCTCTTAAAAGATCAATTTCTTATTCCTCAACATTTTTCATAAATATATTTTTTATTTATGTGCTGCCTTATTTTTATAAATAATCTAAGCAGTGAACATACCAGAGGTGGTATTCAACCGGTTCAGATGAATCCAAAGCGGTGATTTGGCGTGAGTTGCTGAACCGGTGGTGACTCCTGGCTGGCCATGACCCCAACCTGGTTGCCCTGTCACTCATATGCCCTGGTCACTCTCCTAGCTTTCCCTACCATGTGGCAGCTGTGGTGCAGCTCAGGTGGATGTCCCAGAGCTGCTGCACATGCGCACCATGTGTGCAGCCACTACACATGCAGTGCGTGTGTGCAGCAGCCCTGGGAGATCCACCTGCCTGCCCGCCTTCCCAGAGCATGCTTTCTTCCTCTCCCGGCAGACATGCCCTTCCAGCCTGGCCTGGCCCAGCCAGCCAGCAGGTCAGTGGGCGGATGTCTCTGGGCTTCTCACCCTCGTCACGAGATGCCTGCAGCTGCTGCGTGCTTTTTTCAGTGCGGTTGGAGTCCAGCAGCTGCACCAAAAAAAGCATGCCCTGTTCTATGTGCCAGGCCCAGCAAGTCCGAGCAGTCGTCACATAGAACAGGGCGGCACTGGACTGTTGGATAAGCAGAGTGAAGCCAGAGATCAGTAATTTTCACTGCAAGAAGCCTGTGACTGCAACATGTTCTCCAGCCCCACTGAAAAAAGCACAAAATGCACTGGCCCATTGGAGAAGTGGAGCGGCAGCTACAGGATTCTTGCACTGAAAAAGGGGTAGCAGGAGGTGACTCTTTTTTGGTCTCCAACCACTTCTTTCGCAGCGCAAGAAGCCTCCCCCAACTGTCCAGCTGCTCTCCTCCTTCTCTGCCTGTTTGTTCTGGGAGGTGGGCACTTCTTCCAGCAGCTTGCTCTCATCTCCTGGATGTCAGTTGTTATGATGCCCCGCCTCCCAGCTGATGATCGGCATGTTACTAGTCTGCCATCCTCGATGGGCTCCTAAGCTGCAGCAGCACCAGAACGACCAGCGTGCAGATTCAAGATATGCACATTTCTCCTGGCCTGTGGCCAAGCGCTGGCGTTCTGCCTTGGATGGAAGGGGGAGACTCCACAGTTGCCAGCACTCTCCTTGGTTGCCCTCTACCTGACCTACTTCAGAGATGCTGCAGCTCCTGTCACTTCATTCGCACATTGGCTCATCCTGGAGACTGAGTATTGGATGAGTAATGATCTGTCTCTATCTGTGCCTGGCTCACCAGACCTTGCCAGCACACAAGAATGTTCATGTGCCTGATTTGTCCCAGATAAGTGGCTTTGCATCTACACGGGCAAGTTATATTATTGTCTGTTCTTGTGCAAACACGCACGTTCACACACACACACAAATACAAAGATTCAATGGGGGAGAGCTGTCTTTTATACCCAAACACATATTCTTGCAGCAACCTGCTCTTGCACATGGATGCAGAATGGCTGGGAAGGGGGCTCTCTCTCTCTCTCTGGAAGTCAGATTCCCACCACCCAGTACCAATTCAGTGGTTCCTTCCCTCTCCCAGGGGGGACAGAGAGAGTCAGAGACAGAGACACAGACACAGAGAGAGAGAGAGAGAGAGAAAGAACAGACACAGAGAAATAGATACCTATTTTCCACAGAAAACACCAGGGCCCCCAAAACCTGGGTAGGCGTGGCTGGGGTCATGTGACTGGGTGGGAGTGAAATTGAGTTGGCCATGCCCACTCAGGTTTTGTGACTCCCAGTATTTTCTTTTCTGTGGGAAACGGATCCAAATGGCTCTTTGAGAGTTTAAGGTTGCAGACCTCTGCACTCAACTAACCTGATGTGACAAGAACTATGGAACAAAATATGTAGGAATTATATTTAGGTCAAGAATTTTCAATGTTTTTGTGCAAAGGATTTTGAGAAGTTGGTGAGTCCCTTCTGCAAAATATGTATTTAAATGCATAAAATACAATTGTGAAAATAAAGTTGTGAATATTTTTCTCATCTAAATTCTTGGTCCACCAATCAGTCTATGTTATAGTGACTCTGGGACATGGACATTCTTAAATAAACATATGGAAAATATGATACAGACATAAAATAGGATTTTTTATAAATTATTAACAGAGAGACACTGTAAATTATAGAGAAACAGATAAATTTATAAAATTACATCACTTGTGTATTTTAAGACAAATTGTTTTTCATTTAGCTGTGTTTAAAACGGGGATGTCAAACTCAAGGGCCGCAGGGCAGATCCGGCCCCTGTGGTGCTTAAATCTGGCTCACAGGGCCAGTGTGGAAATAGAAAAGAACTGGCCCACAATGCCTCTGGCAGCCAAAATTGGGCAGGAGGACACATGCATATCCCCGTGCCCCTTTTTTTGCCTGGACAGCCTCCGGCAGCACTCTGCTGACCAAAACGGGGCACAGGGGGGCCTCACGTGCCCTCTGCTTTGGCCCGCAGAATGCTGCAGGAGTTGTCCATCCCGTCTCCCTCCCCTCCCGCCAGCCCATGGAGGAGAACTAGTGTTGATCTTGCCCTTGAAGAAATCCAGTTTGAGACCCCTGGTTTAACACATCTGAATGGTAATCAATACAAGTAATTTTTGAATTGTACTTCACAGCATTGCACAAAGTAAATTCATTTCTGCACATTATATCAAAATGCTAAAAACAATGTAATATTCATAAAAGTCAAATAAGTTCAAATTAGTTAAAATCAGGCTGCTCACTATATTCTCACTTTGAAACCAAATATAAATAATTCAAATAATCCTTCAAACAAAAATTGTCCTGAAAGCCAATCCATTTTAGTTTCTCCTGAATTCAGTTCTTCTTGTACTCCAATTTCCTTTGATTTACAAATTTCCTCAAATGAACAGCTGCTATACTGCAACCCAAGTACTGTAGGATCAGAGCACAAATATAACATTGCACACACTGAATCACCAAACTTGTATATAAGATTCATGACCAAAGACTGTTGCATAACTAGCACAATACTGAAAATACAAGTAGCACTAGCTCTAATCCACGCTTTGCAGGCCTGGATAAAAGTATGATTGCCTACTTTGGCCAGGATAGCAGTGAACTTGGAAAAGCGTGCAGCTGGAAGGACAAGATTTAGGAATTCAATATTTAATAATTTAATATTTAATAAAATTTAATAACAAACAGTCCTATGAAATAGTTTCAAGATGTACAGTGCTGACTAAATAAAGGAATATTTGTTTTTACTTTCAGTTTACTCTCTGGACAAGAGACCTATGGAGAACATAGAAGCATTTTTTGATGTATAAGAACTGGGAGCTTTCCGCACTCTTTGTAGCAGAGAAAAATACCATTTGTTGAGCTTCAGCAGGTTCCAAACCATCTTCTAATTTCCCAAACTAATATTCTACTCATTCAGTAGACCCTACCAAAGTTATATGCCGTTGCTCCACTGCCTTGTTTCCAGCCTCTACCCAACATTGATGATGTCACACACAACAGAGGGGGAGTATCCTAGAAATCTTTCTCTCCAGTCAGACTGAAACAAAAATTCTCAGTTGGGCGGAGGAGAGAAGATAGCAGAATGTACGCGGCACTGTGACTGCACAGGTGCCATTTGATCACTCACCGAAATCCAGGAACTGCTTGATAGAGAGCGGCGACGGGGAAAAGCGAGAGTAGTATTCGATTTGTTTGGGAATGGGGCTTTTTAGAAGCGCCCCACATAGCCGCATGGTTCCTTACTGGAGTTGAGGAAGCGCGTTAGGTTTGCGGATATGCCAGGCCGCCACTACGATGGACGTCGGCAGGGCCCTGGTCGAACCTGGCAAGCAACCGTCTGGCGAGGCGCGCGGAGGCTCACGCACAAAAACAGCGCGAGGAGTGGGCGGGAAGACGTTCGTAACTGTCACAACGGCTTAATAGGTCCCCACGGCCAGTCGAACGCACTGGAGAGGCGCCATCATCAGCAACAGTTGCTGTTGTCGTCGCTCCATTCTCTGTCCCTCATCGTAACTTACAAGAGAAAACGACAGGACGTGTTATTCCTCCACCCATCTCTAGCTACTCATCCCGCCCCGTCGTCGCTGGCTATTTAAGAAACGCCCGCCCTCCACGCGTACCTAATCTTCTGACGGATAATAAAAAGTCAACATCCACCGGCCTTCATGCTTTTCTGAATGCCCACCCACCTACCTAAGTCCCGCCTACTATAACCATGACACTCAAAAGAACGCGCAAGCGCAAAAGCAAATGGTAGTGGACTGGGCCTCAAGTGGGATAAGAAGGTGTAGGTGGTGAGTTCGAATGCTCGGAACTGACGTACAAATGAACCCATGTTCTTTTGATTCTAAATTGAAGCACTTCTCCCGTTTTTTCTGTCTTCAGAAGCCTCTCGTTTGGAAACAAGAGATACTAAGTTCAACTGTATCCTGAGGAGAAGAAGAATGTATAAGTTAATTGAGAAGTCCATTGAAATATTTAAATTCGTTTAGTAACTTTTATTATCCAAATAAGCAGTGATAATGATTGCAAATACATATAGATATTCATATATCTATATCTATATATATGAATGCAGTTCAGCTTCCTTCGGGTATTATCCCACGTCACTGTAATGCTTTTAAAGTTGTAGCAATGTTTCAGCAGAATCTCATCTGCCATCATCAGGCTTCTGTATTGAGTTCGTATGTGGGTCAGGCTATCACTGGCATTGGTTATAAATTTGAGGCTAGCCTATTGTTGTGCCAGGNACAACTTTAAAAGCACTACAATGACGTGGGATAATACCCGAAGGAAGCTGAACAGCACACACACACACACACACACTTAAACTATAAATAACATCAAATGAACTATTAAAATTTACTGACACCAATCCTTTTTATAAGGTAAGCTTTGTGTGGTAATCATGAATATAAATAGGGTTTGGAAGTGTTCCTGTCTGTTCTACCTGCTTCATGGACTCCACCTTGAAATACCGTACATTCACTACTCTTCATGCATGAGTGATCAGATGGCACTTAGCATTGTGAAATGTTGGGGTCCATTGGTCATAAGTTATGAGTTGGGATGTGGCTGATGCATTTCTTACCCATAATTATTTATTAGACCTAAGTATATTGCGTCAATAAGGTTGAGATTGTAAGATTTTTTTTTAAGAAGCAGCCATTGCTTCAAAAAATAAAGCTAGAATCTAATTCTTGTTCAGGATGTATTTTACAACTGTTGAAAAAAGATTAATATAATTGAAATAAAGGAGGGACTTATTAAATTATTTTTGTAAATAGATACAATTTGACATTTGGGGACTGAAAATGATAAGGCAACTAGTTAAGATGAAACAAAACTATAATTGCATCTGAAAAGTAAAGCTACAGTTGTCAGTGTGCCTAGGATTTGCAGTTTGCTGTATAACTTGAATGAAGCATAACTCACATATTCATATTTAGATATAGAGGACACAGAAATTGAGAATATCTTTTGACAAAGCAGCATGCATTGCTTTCAGGTGCTGGAGGAAGTGATTCATGGACGATTATGGTATTGGTAGCAACAGTGAACATTAGTCCTAATCATGCATGTATAATCAGATGGTAAATTTAGTCAAATTGTGAACTCTTGTTCTCTATTTAAAACATATCTTAATCTTGGGCTTCTGAAGGGGAGGTAAAATAAGATAAGTGAAATGGGTGATGTTACCTGTGCTCTCAATGTGGTCTAATTAAGGCATTAGCTAACTAGTTATATTGAGAATCCCATAAATATAGTAATTATCCACTGGCACACCAATATACCAAGGCTTCGCTTATACAACAGCTGCTCATCTATATAATGAGGCAAACAGGCAAGAAGGAAGGTAAACATTGTTTTCAGACCACTAAAAATAGTCACTCTAGTTGTGCATGTGATCTAATTTATTATTTAAAAATGTCTGAAAGATGGGTATCGATAAACTGAGATGACTTCTCCTTTTTCAAATCTTAAAAATACTTTTTCTGAACCATTTTTACTTCAGTGTGTTTTGTATGGAGATAAAGGAGAGGGAGGAAGATGAGTCAGTTTGTGTTCCTGTATTTCCAAAATGATCTCTGGACTGTGTCATGTTTTCATCTACGTAAATTCTCAGTACATCTGGCTATAATTTTCTGGAATTCTTCTAAATGTATGCTTCTTTAAATATCTCAAACTGCTTAAAGTTTTTACCCTTAAGACTTCCCAAAGCTGCTTATTGCATCATGTCTTCTCATCCTAGTGCAACCTTTTGATTATCTAAAATAGTTAACTCATATTGAGTTCCATAACAAACCATCTCATCAGCAGTTTCTTAAAAGTATTTTCCAGCTCTTCTTTCTCAGTCTTACTTCGCAATGCCTGGCCCCATGTACAGCAATAGGACTGTCTACAATTTGAGGTCTCATTTGCATGCAGTCTATTTATGTAAATTGTTCAGTGCTGCTGTGTGAATGACAGTCACCATTAAATACGGGTTTGTATTTATTAAACTCCTGATGATTCTAGAACATGTACTATGTTGAAGTTGAGACTCCAAGTATTATTAATTTGCCATATTGCCATATTTAACACATATTTCCTTGTATTAAATTCCAATTAAATTACTTTATTTGATGGATTATTTCTGTCAATATGAATACAGGATGCTTTCACAAACTAGCCTAGAGTTAAAATATCATCAAAGACATTAATCAAAATTTGAATTAAATTTAACTATGCCTTATTTAAGATCATCCAGATGATTCCATTTTTCTCCCTGCAGCAAGATTAAAATCCATCCCTTTGATAGTTTTGTAGCTGACAAAGTTCTGTAAGTTTTCTCAATCCAGTTCCATTTTGTTACAGCGACTGTATTGTCAGTTAAGTTGTACCAAAGCATTTTACCAGACAATAATTATGGAATTTGAACTGTGTATGAATATTGATTCCTTTTAAAGTAGTCCTTTATTTTATTTTGATGTATTGCTAGTTGCTAGGAAATAGAAAGACTGTCTTCTTTAACCTCTTTTCCTTTCATTCTACTGTAACTGTTCCCTGGGAGCATAAAAAGTATCAAAGACAAAAACTGGACATAATTAACATAAATTTTATCATGCCTTTAGAAATTTCTACTGTCATATGTTCTGGGTAGTAATATTATTTCACATAATCTAAAAAGTAAGATGAACTCAAGAGTGTTTTAACATTGTTGCTCAATAATCTCTGTACTTGTAAACTGAAAATTTTTTTTTAGTATTTGAAGCATTGTATAAGATTGCAGTTCTGTGTTCATTTACATGAGAATGAACATCACTGGATAAAGATGTACATGAAAGCACCAAAATGATTTAGTTCGTGATTCATTATATTTCTTTATATAGAGATTTCCATTATATTTTGCTCCAAAAAGTTTAATGTCCAACTCGGCCTATTTTCACTGATCTCCCTTCTTCTTTTGTCCTAATTAAGCTACTGTATGCATTTTCCTCTTTGCTTCAGTGTTTGATGAAAATCTGTTAAACCTGCCATATTAGTTTGTACAGTTTTCCATTGATCCAAGCCACTTGGTGCTTCCTCCCTCAGGAGCTCCTAAAGTTTGTATTAACAGCCTCCACCAAATATAGCCAAGGAAGAATTTAGAACTCAACGTTGTTACTAGTAGGCAGTTTTTTTGTTCCAACTGATAGTTTTAATTGAGCCAAAAACATAAGAGTCCATGGGGAAAGAAGGAACAAGCAGCAAAACTTGACTTGCATCTGATGTTGGGACACAAGAAGGCTGGATATTGTTTGTAGTGCTGCAATAAAGGCTTGTCATTTTTTTTTCATAATTGCAGGTTTTACCAGATTCGCCAATTCTACAGGTATGCTGTGACTGTGGAATGGATGATAGCTTCTGCTATAAAAGAAGCTCTCAACTTTTTGTTGGTTTAAAAATAAAAATAAAATGTCTTTTAAAAATCCATATTTCTGAATTATGGGCATTATGCATTTTGAAGAAACAGAGTAACATTCCCTTATCATTTAAGTTTAAAGTATTTTTCCATTTTAGCTTTCTTCTCCCTACATTTTATTGTATTTCAGTCTTTAATTTCCTAATTGGTTTCTTAGGGTTATGACTAATATTACTACTCTAATCAAAGAGATTATTCAATCTTTCTGTATATTTGAGTTCTCAAGTGGTAGAACAAAATTTATCTTTGTTGGCTGATCAGCTCTTGGAATTACAGCTGTCATCTTGCAGAGACTGGAGTTGGCCATGCTTGACAGAAAGATGGAAAGATGGTTGAGCTAGCCAGTGGGGAGTGGTTATCTTGATGCAATGGAGGCAGCACTGGGGCAGCACTGGGAGTGGGAACAGGTTTCTTGTTGTGGGAAGAAAGTTACTGTGTCCTACAGCTGCTGTGTGATCAATCACATGACATAACAGCTATTATCGTTCTTTTCACATTTCTTATTGCCCTCTTTTCTGGATTTGAGGCTGTGGAGGATAGGGGTCTGCAATTAACATTAGATTGATGGTGTATAGCAGTTGTATGTTATCTGTGTGCTTAGGGATTTGGTGAAGATCTGTATTTGGACTGTTGAGAGAGTGGTAATGGTGATGTCAAGTGATTTGGGAGGAAAGTATGAGGGTCAGGGCTATTTAACCCTTCTCAGGTGAGAGATGGGAGACCCCAAGAGCATTTCTATCTGATTTGGAAGAGTGTGTGTGACAGATTTCGTCCAGTCTGCTGCATGAGAGCAGAGAAGTGGTTGGGTGTTGTGAGAATGACCCCATATCTTTTTCTACAATAAGGGAATGATCTGTGGCAGGCTCAGGATGGGGGTAGTGTAAAACAGTAACAATGTAACATGGGTAAATTGTGAACAGATGCATTCTGAACTGATTGTATCTTCAAAATAATCTTCTAGCAGCAGTCTCATGTAAAGTGTATAGAATGTAGCAGGGAAGTCCCAGGAACATAAATGACCATCATTAAAGCTTCCCAGTCCAGAAAAAGCTGTTACAAAGATAATATACAGATTTATGAAAAGTTCTCCTGGAAATAGTTCTACCTGGTGGAAGGAACTCAAATTGTAAACCTCTTTATACAAGGGAGCATACCTCATTTAAACTGGTATTTCATCTGGAATCAAAAGGTTTCTAAATGGCAGAAACATGAGATTTTATGATTTTATATAATATATTAAACATAAATATATTTCTCCCTATCTAGATTCTAACAACATCCAAGTATAAAATTTGGGAAAGCAAATTTAATTTCACAGACTGCACCAGTTTAAAGATAGGTTAAAAATCCAGGTATATAGCAAATTTCATAGTAGTTATTGAGAAAATGCAATTCCCTGCTGAGAAAGGAAATAGTATCAGTCTTCCCAAGTAATCCAGACATGAAACACAACTTGTTGAACTTGTCATTCCCCTGTCGGAATCTGATTCAGAGGGGGAGGCTGAGCAGCTGACAGGGAGTGGGAGTGTGGCTCTGTTGGCTGTGGAAGAAACTGGGAAAGGGCACAGTCCAGCTGAGCAGAGCAGGGGAGAGGTAGAGCAAGGGAGAGTGAATTTGAATGAAGACCCAGGTCCACTCCCTCTTCATCCTATGGCACGCAGGGAGGAATGGAGAAGGGAGTAATGTGAGTTGAGTGGCTTATGGGGGAGGAAAGGGTCCTGATTCCCTTCATCAGCTGCAGCTAAACACAGTGTTTAGAAAGGGAGTTTTGCGCACAGCAACTTGTTGGAAACAAATCATGAGTTATCTGTTATTGTTGATGCTTATTTGGGTTTCTGGCAGTGGTGGGATTCAATTTTTTTTACTACCAGTTCTGTGGGTGTGGCTTGGTGAGCGTGGCAGGGGAAGGATACTACAAAATCTCCAGTCAGAGGTGGGATTTGCCGGTTCTCCGAACTACTCAAAATTTCCACTACCGGTTCTCCAGACCTGGTCAGAACCTGCTGAATACCACCACTGGTTTCTGGTGTCTTCTCAACTGTGCGTGTTTTGTTGGTCTTTCAAGTCTGCAATTCCTTATCCTTCCCTGTCAAGTTAATTGCTGTAGCATGGTTGTGTGGATTTTTATTTACAGTTTATATGTACTTTGTTTTAGGACTGAGTTTCCTCTACTTAAAGACTATTGTTGGGAGAGTTTTTTTCTCCAGTCAAAGGTAACTGGACATTGGGGGCAAAGTTGGAGATATTAGAGGGACTCTTCTTACTTATGTGAGTGTGTTGCCTTTGTGCCACACCCCAGGTCATCACAGAGCTAAACCTACAGTACTTGATTGTAACGGGCCTGTCACATAGGCTGACGGATGCAAAAAGTA
>BHFT01018578.1:0-10171 GCA_004320025.1 Laticauda laticaudata | reverse complement strand
AAGAGTCCCTTCAGCGGCGGGGGTGGGTCTTGACTAGGACTACGGCTACGCCTGTCTTCTCATGCTTCGTTCTATGTTCTGGGAACTCACAGCGCTCCTCGAGTTACTGAAGGCTGCCTACAAAATCTGCTATTGGTTTCATCCTCCTTCTGGATCCCTCTTGTACAAATTCGTGCCTTTTGATTTAATTTGATGATCCACCGTGCGTTAGTGCTGCTGTTGGAGAGTTCCAAGTTCTAGCGTCGGACCAGGTCATCTTGTCTGACATTTCTGGGTTTCACCAGGCCTGTTGACACTTTGTTTGAATGCAGCCCCGGTCCGCAGTGTGTTAAGGAAGACCAGCCCTACCTCCTATCTCGGTCTGTAGATCTTTCCAATCTCGTTGCTTCTAAAAACATAAGGAAAGCTCGATTATTCATTGGATTCCCAATCCTCCCGGACTCACTCATGAGGATTGAAGGGGGGGCCATCGTTTGTCTATCCGGCCCATCTTCTCTGCACATCTGCGTTCAGATCCACTGCGATGATGCTCGGTCTCACCTTCTTATTGACAAACCTGCCCCATTCCCTCATTCGGTCCATCCGGAAGAAGCACGTGGAGGACCGGTCCAAACAACAACTCTTTATTTCAACTACCAAGGGACAATAGAAAGATATGAGCAACGCCACCATAGCCAAGCCACAGCAGTCCATTTATCCTAGCCAGTCTCTTGGCCTCCGCCGGCTTTGGGCCCAGTGGCCAATGACACTTGTTTAACTCTTCCCGCCGTTTGGCGGCTTCCCGGATTGGTTCTTAGTGAACCAATCCATAAATGGCCTTTTTGGCCAATCAGAACGAGGGACTTGGAACCTACCAAGTTCCATACAGAACAGGGACATCATTTGAAGGCCTTTAATACCTGTCTAATGTTGAATAATGAAATGTATGATCCATTATTATAGGTATTGCACACAGAGTATGCAATGTTTGGTTATGCTATCGCCAAGGCCTGTTTTTCAAATTCTGCATTGGTGAACAATCCATGCATATTTTATTGCACTAAAATCTACTGCATGGCAAACATGACCAACTTATTCAATCATGCATGAATACTTTCCTTTTTTGGGAAAACTATTATGACAGCACAATGTCTTTCATTTTTAATCAAAAACATTATGATTCGGTCATACTATTTTAGCACGCTAAAATTGTTTGAAACTGCCTGGTGATTGAAATGTAAGTATTTATTCCATGGGAGAAGAGGAGAAGGCCAGAAATGATTAAATATTTGGACACATGAAGAAATAATAATGGCAAGTGATGCCTTTTCAACTTTTGATGCCATTTTCAAAAAGCATTTCTTCTCAACATGTTCCCATTATAATGAAGAGAACATTTTTATATTAATTTAGTTTTTTTAAAGAAGTCCTGGCATCTTGTGACTTTACTTTTAATATACCTGTTTCAACAAAAAAACAACTTCTTCTTTGAGTTAAAAATATTATCCATCTGAAATATAATGAACAGGTAAAGAAAGAACTCATCCACTCTGTGAAATATTTTCCCCGTGTATATATTGAGCTTCTGTCTATTCTAAAGTTATTCTCTGTGACTGACAAAAAAGGCTTCAAAAATGGTAATGGTTGTTTAGAATTTTCCAAAATCCATGAGTTATTTAGCAATTAACAATGTATAAATACACAGGTCCTCTTTTTTCCCAGGGAGTTTTTCTTTTTTTAAAATATACCTAAAAATTAATCAGCCATTTTTTTTCAGTGAAATTACTGCATCAAATTACCAACTTTTTTTTCACACAGTCCTACTAGATATGTGGCTTTTGAAATGGTTCTTGGTTTGCCATATTCAGAGTAATTTGAAATGAGAATGACATATTTGCCTTTTGTATATGTGTGAATGAGCCTTCAAGTCAGTCTGAATTTCTGGTGACTGCCAAGATCTCATTCTTGGCAAGACTTTAGAAGTGGTTTACCATTGCTTCCTTCTTCGGCTGAGAGAGTGAGTGAGTGACTGGCTCAAGGTCACCATATTAATTTGTACTTAAGATGTGACTTGAAATCATTCTCCTGGGTTTTAGCCCAAAGCCTTAACCACTACATCAAACTGAAGTTGGCTATAGAAAGCTTTTAAAGCTAAATGGTTCTGACAAGATTTGTTTAAAGCTCTTTTGAGACTGCTGCCTTGTGGCATGCCTTGATCTACCACATTATTGGTTTCAATTAATGTTGTTCAAAGATGGCTTTCTTCTAGACATTGCATTTTGATGCTTGACATACAAACAAATGTGAAGAATTTACAAAGTTGTCTTGTTCTTGTAAGATAAAAATGAAGTTGTTACTTAACATCCAACTTGAGGCTTACAGGGAAGTAGAACAGTCATGAAAGTGAGAAGATGGTGTTGTGTTGTGTTGTGAAATTAAACTGACCTAAGCTTGTATTCATAATGCTCCATAACAAGGTATAAAAAGAACAAATATTTCTCAGATTTATGAAAGTGGGTTAAGTGGATAATATAGTATACGTACTACATTATTGCGAATAAAATCTCCAGTGTTTTAGTCTCTCTTTAGGACCCATGCTAGAAAAATTCTTGGATACAACAGATATATTTAAAGACAACCACAACAACAACAAACAAACAAACAAACAAACTTTCCCCTCAGTTGCCCAAGAAATCACAGATATGGCTATTTGTAGCAGCCTACTACATGCTTTTACAGACCACACCTACAACAATTCTAAGCTTAAATATACAACTATCCTGTTGTGAGCAACTTGTGTCACCTTGTTAAAAGGGTTGGCTCTGCTCCAAAATAGTTCTATTTTCATAGATAAACCTTTTTATATTTATGAGAACACAAGGAGCTGAAGATTACACATCAGAAGTGCACTCAGGCAGGGGAAGGAATTCTTGCTGAAACTCAGTTCGTTGAATAGACACAATGTCAGTAGTGCAAAGCAGGTATAATTATGAATTCTGGAACAGTTGCAAGTGACAGAGCTTGTTGGTGTTTCTACCCAGAAAAAAATATAATGATCAGTATTTGTGGTTATGAGGGTGTATGTTGCTGTGTGTGATCCAACCTAAAACAAGGGTTATACTGTGCAAATGGAGAAAATAATTCCAATGACCTTTGAATTTGATTTGGTATGAAGAGCTCTACTAAACATTTACATGTCATACATTTAGGATTCAAATTCGCTCTCTGAACGGTGATTTTTGCTATTGTATCTTCATAGAGGCTTATCTGGATTCTTGGCATATAAATAGCTAAGTAATATAGAAAGAAAATGACTTCCAATATCACTCATGAAATATTCCATGTCACTCTTACCATGCACATCACCCACTAGCCTTGGCCATGCTTGATTCCGGTAAATCACAAATCACAAAACAAAGAACTGCATAAGCTTTTCTGCCCATATTGATGCTTGGGCTGAACTAAGTGTATCTCCCACTAGAAAATTGTCAAGTATCAGCAACTCAATCAAAATCATAAGAAATGTCTCAGAATATGGAAATATAGACAAAGAGGTAGAGACTGGCCAAATATGGTCGCCATCCACATAAATATTCCTTTCAGGATACCAGATATTACACCTATTAATACCTCTGTTGATTGCCACCTCCAGCAACAATGATAATTAAGCAGGAAACCAGTTAATGGCAAAATAATGGGGAGGAAGAATCCTCTTCAGACCATTTTGAATGGGGTATCTTGCATGGGAATTCTCTTTTTCTCCTCCTCTCTAAGAAATGTGAGACAAAAGGACAGCCCAAGTTTTGGGAAAGGAATATTGAAGCTCATTTAAAGAAATTTCATGTAAGAAATCTGAAATAGCACATACCTACTAATGTAGCAGTTATAAGGCCAGAAATGTTCCTCCAAATTTCAGTCATTATCAGTGATGAAGAATTATACAAAGCTAATCCCTCTTTGACCTTCACACTGAACTGACCAGAAATATAATAACAATTAAAATAATAATTAAAATAATTTTATTACAGCAAATTTGGCATCGACAAATCTATCAAGATCAATTCTATCTTTTTTTTCATTGCATTTGTCCAGTTGTTTTCTGATTTCAATCAAGTTAAAAATTGGATGTATGTTTTTTTAATATGCATGCTTCTGAATTAAGATTTCTTGTAAATACATTTTTGCAAGTGATTTTGATTTTTTTCCAGTATCCCTAAATAATCATAATTCTGAATTGCATATCCCCTAATTGTTAGAAAGAAATCATACAGGATTGTTTCTGAGCTGGGAATTAAATACAAAGGCATTTGGCTGAACCAGAGGTGAAGTTTATATCTGAAGCACAACATATGGAGTCAGTTATTGCAGACAGCCACCCGAAGTCTTCTACCAAAGCCCTTTATATGCTGAAACTTTGCTTTTGTACCTTAAAAGTGCATAAATATGTGTCCACTCATTCCATGGTACCTAGGATGATGATAAGGAGGAGGAGGAGGAGAATACATTACAGTGAACCATAGGGCCAATAGGGTGAGAGATTGAGGGCAAACATTGAAAATTGAAGAGGATAATTTATGAGCTTTCCAGATAATGAAAACAAAAAATCAACACATTCAGGATAAATGATAAAAGATAACAGTATTCTAGGCAGATTCAAAAGATGGTGACTAACAAATACTTTATTCTTTGCTACAAATTTCTCTTTAAAAAAAAAGTAAAGTGTAAAATTATATTACCAATGAAAATTTTATGTCCTCATGCATAGCTTGATAGATGGAGAAAAGGCTGAGGTGGCACATTTATTTTCATAATGTGCACAGAGAAATGAGAACACTGGAATTTAGCACAAGAAAGAAATATAAATCAAGAACTGGCACAATTTCCTTGCCAAATGTTTTACTTATTTCTAGAAGACAGAAATATTCCTGAAGTAAATGGTTCTGCTTCAAAGTTCTTGGGCTTCTTTCAGCTTCCTGTAAGATTTTCAAGAGAGGCTGAGAGAACTAGGTCCGATGGTTTTTCCAATGTTATTTTTGAAAAAGCTAATTCTATTAGCTTTCATGACTGACTAGAAGAATCCTAGAGTTGTTTTATTGGTGAGATGGGTGGATTATAAATTGAATGGTTGAATGGATGAACGGATGTTGAATGTTCATGGTTATCAAAGCCACTGTTGCACACTAGAAAATGGAGCAACAAATATTTTATGGGGTTATTTAAAAACCTTGGTTCAATATGTATTATGTAGATGACAAGAATGTAACTAGAAAATTAGATTTTGCCTTTTTATTTATTTATTTTTGTCAATTGCTTATAAGATAATAGGTATAAGTAAAAACATAGTTATGAATATATAGATCCATATAAGAAAAATGCAAAAAAATAAAAGAAACAATAGGACAGGGACGGTAGGCACATTGGTGCACTTATGCACGCCCCCTAAGGACCTCTTAGGAAAGGGATGATGTCAATAGTAGACAGTCTAAGGTTAAAGTTTTTGAGGTTTGGGGAAGAAACCACAGAGTCAGGTATAGTATTCCAGACATTGACCACTCTGTTGCTGAAGTTGTATTTCCTGCAATCAAGTTTGGTGCGATTAACCTTGAGTTNTATATACTATACTTAGATCGGACCGAAGACGGTGTAGTTAAGGTTTTCTAGGTCCAGAATTTTGACTCTGGTGGCATAAGGTATTCTGTAACAAGTACAGGAGTAGAGAACTCTTCTTGTGAAATATTTCTGGACTTTCTCAACTGTGTTAATATCAGATATGTAATGTGGGTTCCAGACAAGATGACCTGTATTCGAGTATTGGTCTAGCAAATGTTTTGTATTCTCCAGTTAGTAGTGTAATATTACCAGAGAAAAAGCTACGTAAGATTAGGTTAACAACTCTTAACACCTTTTTGGCTATTTAGTTACAGTGGACTCTAGCACTTAGATCATCAGAGATGAATACTCCAAGATCCTTGACAGAGTTTGGATCATCAACAAGATATTAACTATACAGCCTGTATTTTATTTTATGATTTTTTTGCCAATATGTAGGACAGAACATTTATTTGTTGAGATTTGAAGTTGGCATTTGTTTGACAATTTTGATACATAGTTATGGTCTTTTTGAAGGATAACTGTATTGTCTGTGGTGTTGAATAGCTTTACAACATCAGCAAAGAGGACGCAGTTGCTCTTGATATGTTCACAAACAATTTTCACAAACAGCAAGGAGACTAATTTTTATGTACTGTATATGTTTGTGCAAATATTTGTATCTAATTCAAATATGTGTTCTCCAGTTAGTCCCTGGTGAAGGAGCTCACAATATGTCTTTCTTGTCTTTGAGCACATCCAAAGTTCAGAAAGTTAATGCACTTTTGTTTGAGACCCCTAGCAAATCAGGCTTTTCAATGATAATGCATTGATCCTCAAAATTATTCCTTTTTAGAAAGTTACAATATAGAGAAAGATCAGTGTAACACAGTGGCCCTCAGCATTTTGGGCACCAGGAACCAGTTCTGTGGATAAAGCTTTTTTCTGCAGTCCAGAGGAAGGGGGTGATTTTGCATGCTCCCTGAATCCCACAGATGGGGCTTCTCTTGTTTGTGTGGCCCAGTTGCTGGCATGCCACAGAATGGTGCAAGTCCAGAGACCACTGGTTGGGACCCATGGTGTAGCACACTGGTCTCAAATTATATTACAAAGTAGCATATCAAGGACATAGTTTTTCACAATCTAAAATATTGAAAGATGAGAAGTCCCATCAGTAGTTTGTGTGTTTGAGTTTAGTGGCAACTTGCATGTACAGAATTATTGTGGGAATATTGCTCCTACTGTAATATATACTGTAAATGCAATATATGCAATTTTATCTAAGGCAGAACCTTTTTTATTTCCAGGCAATCTTGTGTGGCATCTGAACGCAAATGAATTGTTGAACAAAGACAACAGGATCCCTGGTAGCATAGGTATCCTCACAGATAGAAACCTTTGAGAAAAAAGTCATTTTGCACTTGGAGTTATGATAGAAAAACATGAGCATTAATTATTTTAGACCTTATACACAATCTGAATCTCATTAAAATGCATAATAGTATCTGTTAGATTATGTGGGACCTCCACATTTCTTAGAGGAAACTCTCTACAACTGACACATTTTTAAATCAGTTAGCAACAGCCAATATATATTTTAAAATACATAAGGAGCCATATAGCAGAGGTGAACCATAGTGGGAATAAAACATGCTTTAACGAAATTGTGAGATTTAATAGGAATGGGGATTATGTGCTTCTGCTATGTGAAAAGGGAATAAATATATTAACTTTTTGGGAGTCTGGTTAAAGTTTTCTACTCACCTCCTGGTTTCTAAACTGGACCAGAGCCTGAGATACAACATGGAATTTGCTAATTGCATGCATAGTGTCACATTTAGCTCTCAGATGCAGCTCTCAAATGTTCTTTAAACTTTTGGATCGATATTTAGTATTGGTCCAGAGCAGGTGCTGCTTAGTATATTATAAGTTTAAAAAGCAACCAGCCGTGATACTCTGAACTTCAGAAGTACTAAGAGTACAAAATAAATTCTTCCTTTTATAACCACAAAGGATCAGTTTATAAATGTAATGAAAAATTCATTTTTAGATGTTTGAATGAAATGGAAAGAAATCAGCTTTATTTTGTGTCATTGCATTATCCGCAGATGATAACTACAGGAGAAATAATTAGTTGAGCAAACAACCCCAACCCAGCTGTCAAATATAACTTATTCATCCTTAGTATTCTTAAAGAAGGGGGACTTGGTGAAGAAATTCAAATTATAAAAGAAAGGCATGTTTATCAAATTCTGTAATTGGCTTTTCTACAAATTTAGAAATCGTTTTTATTTTCAAAATGCAAAGAAGTGCTCTCAATTACTGGATTAAAATAAATCTTATTTTTCTGTTATAATAATTATTGCCTAATTATCCAGGATTCTAGATATATTAAAAAAACCTGGCACAGAGGAAAATTAGCATTCCTTTCTTGCTATTGTTGGAGGCATAAGCCACAAAAATAGAAGATGCATAAGGAAAGCCCATGTCACACTGCCCAATGGATGCAAAAAGGACACAGCGGACGAGCAAAATGTTCCATCCGTTGTTATCCAATCACTCTCGAAACAACACAAGGGACACACAAATTTGCATAAACCGGACGGTGCGACTAACACCACTCGCGCCCGCCGTCGAGAAGGACGCCAGGGCGGATGCAAAGCGGCCGCTAACTACACACACCGTCCTAGCTCCACAACTGTCGGACAACCGGCAGCTCAGCGCGATGGGAAGCGGACATGGCACGAGCGTGAGAACGCGCGGGGTGGATGGGGGAGCACCAACCGGGGCTTGCACGCTAGCCTTCTGGGTGGCCGCCCAGACAAATGCGGACGCGGAACGGAACAAGAGCCGGATGCAGAAGTCGGCAAGCCTCAGCGGGCGATGAAGCGGGCAACTACCCCCGGCACCACAACACATCTGCCTGCAACCAAGCGGTATGCACACGCGGCCATCACACGACACCTCCCACTCCCCTCCTTCTGATCACCAGCCGAAGCCTACATGGAATGCCCCCTGCCGCACGTTAACTGCGCAATCCGCGAGTCGGAGGATGCGCACACTCCTATGCGTCAACGCCGTGCCAGTATTAACGGAAGCCAGCTCGCACACGCAGGCTCGCTCCACATTCCAGCGAGGACCAGACCATGCCTCGCCAACCCGACGACGGGCAATTGGCCTATGCCTTGCCCTGCCCTGCCCGCATGATCTGCCCCTGCAGAGCCCTTGCTCTCGCCAGCCACCCCAGCCATCCCCCGCCCAACACGTCTTGCCCCTGCCAAAGCCACTTGCTTCCCTGCCTCGTCCCCCACCCCCGCCTTGTTCATGTCTGCCTGCCAGCCCTCTGTGCAATGCCTGCCTGCAAGCGCTCTGGTGCACTCGGCCTCGCCCTGCCAAAGCCCCTCTCCTGCCAGCTCCTTCCTTGCGTGCCGTGGCCTTTGGTGGCCAGCCTTGGTGCCTGCCATGCCCGTGCCAGCCCTTAGGTGCCTGCCTGCAGCCTATACGGTCGGCCATTGCTGACCCTGCCAAGCGCCCTCCCTGCAGGCCTTCGAAGCCTGCCAGCCATTCTCCGCGTGCCACCTTAGTGCCAGCCTGGTGCCTGCCCTGCCCAGCACTCTCCCCTCACGTCAAGCCCTTGCTGTCTGCCCTTCCTGCCATGCCACACTTCAGGCTGCCCTTGCCTGCCCTGCCTCCCCTGCCAGCCTTTTGCCAGCCCTCTGGTGCCTGCCAGCCCTCCCCTTCCAGGGCCCAGCAACCCCCACAACCCATCGCGCGAAGCAGAGCAAGCCTCAGCCCATCTGGCTGCCAGCCCTGGCAGAGGGCGACAGGGGCTCACCATCTCCGGCCCCCCTGGCCCCTCACTCTGGTCTCTCCCTGGGGCTCTACAGCACGGCGCTCCCTCTTCTCAGGGCACTGGCCGCTTCCTGCCTTGCCTTCTGCTTCTGAGAGAGCCTCGATTGACAAGCACCCTTCCAGCCACCGGCCACCCTCCACACGACCTGGACCCCTTCACCCCCTGAGACTCGAGCAGACCAAGCAGGCGACTGTCGCCAGAGACTCCATTTTATCCTGTTTTCATAGCCTTGTGTAATAACATCAATTTATGATTCACACACTTGTTCAATATATCCCTTCTTTATTAAATAACATTCTGGTCAGCAAACCTCTTTAGAATGGCGTTGTAACCCCTTTTGCATGCTTTGCTAGGATGGAAGGTTCAAGATAGCAGTGGGGTGCGTACAGGGATACCTGAGGACAATGCAGCGCCAGGGGATACCTTTGGGAAGACCACTCGGTAATAGTTGGGCATAGATAAACCTCCAGCACACACGTATATTGACCTGTCCATGGTCTCCACCCCTGCACTCAGTACAACACCTATGGCCCCTTTCATTGTCCAATCAATAACCCTGTTAACTAACTCACTCCACACATGTCAACTTTAATTAACCACCACAACTCCTTTAATAACTACTCGCCCCTGTTCCCATTGTAGGGCCACCCCAACACTTACACATCGGCCCCCAAGTCTCATCAAGTGTGATGAGACAGACTGAAGGAACATCCATTCAGCCACATCTAACCCATCCCTCGTCTGCCACCC
>BHFT01018577.1:0-80580 GCA_004320025.1 Laticauda laticaudata | reverse complement strand
CCCCCCCCCCAAGTCCCCGAGTGCTCATCTCTTTTGCTGCTTAGGAATATTTGAATTTCCAAAGCTGAAGAATCTTCAAGGACAGCTGACACACCAATTATCCGTCTTAAGAAGCTGTTGGCTTATTACTCTCAAATAAAGCATGCAGCCCTCAGTAATTCACATTTCCCTCAAACTATGGCTCTCCATCATCCCAGCCAAGCAGTTCTGTGGAATAAATGATGATTCAGAGGGCATTTAATTCCTTGCCATCATTGTCCCAAGGCAGTTGTAATGATTGTATCCATGGAAATGGGACTTAAGACCCTTTCACCACATGATCTAGTGATCTGTTCTCTTTCCTACTCCTTCCTCCATTGCATTAGAGTCAGTGAGCTATAACTCACCAAAGCCTATACATTTTCACAAAATTTGTTAGTCAGAAAATACTACCAGATATACTACCAGATATATTCTGGTTTTTCACACATCCCTTCAGTGACACTGCACTGTGGCACAGAAAAGTAGTTGATCAGTGGGTGAGTTTATTGGTTGATTGGTGGGTGAGTGAGTGGGTGATGTGTTTGATCAGTTGGTTGCTTATTTATTTAATGTTTATTCCACCCATCTCCCCTATAAGGTGACTCCAGCAAGCTTACAAAAAGGCTACAAATCTCCATTGTGTTGGATTTGTAATAGTAGTAGTAGTAGTAAAATGATGCAATTAAGGAATACCACTAAAAGATCCTTTTTGTCATTCTTAATAAATCTTATTGAGCAGTTAATTTCCACAATATGTTTTTAATTGAGTGAGAATACTGGGTCTGCCTCTTTCCTTGCTATTTTTGGTGTCCTCAGATTGGAGGGTGGATATTGGCAGAGGGAGGGAGGGAGGGAGGACAGAAAGAAGGAAGAAAGAAAGAAAGAAAGAAAGAAAGAAAGAAAGAAAGAAAGAAAGAAAGAGAGGAAAGAAAGAACAAAAGAAAGAAAGAGAGGAAAGGAGAAAAGGAAGGAGGCAGGGAGGAAGGTAGGGTATGAAATTCAGTACTGTAAGACACCCCATTTTGTGAACCATCTCTAAGAATTCATATCTGTTTTCAGAAACTGGAAGAAAAACTTAACAGAACCCCCTCAACCTGTTCATAAGATATAATAGATTATGCAAATTTACTTATAGGTCTGGGGTTGTATAAGACTAAAACTAACCTCCCATAAGTTAATTTTCTAGTTAGGCAACTGGATCTTCAAGTGCATATAACATTCTAACTACCTTCCCTTGACTAAATCAAGCATAGTTGATCATTTAGATATGGGAAGAAGAGCTTTACTAAAAGCAGGACTGTGGAATTTGAAGCCCAGCATCTCTGAAGGAAAGTCTACAATAGGTGTAGCATACAGAATAAGAGTCCAAGACCTCCAGGATCACTGTAGATTTTCAGCATCAGGACCATGGACAGAGCTGTTTGGCGTTGCTCTTTCTTCCCATTCTACCAATAACTTCACCGAAATAGGTAGAGACTGCATCCAATTATGGTCTCCACAATGTAAAAAAGATGTTGAGACTCTAGAAAGAGTATAGAGAAGAGCAACAAAGATAATTAGAAGACTGGTGGCCAAAACATAGGAAGAACAGTTGCAGCAATCGGGTATGTCTAGTCTAGTGGAAAGAAAAACTAGAGGTGACATTATAGCAGTGTTCCAATATTTGGGGGGCTGCCACAAATTAGAGGGCGGTTAAGCTATTCTCCAAAGAACCTGAAGGCAGGACAAGTAGCAGTGGATGAAAAGTAATCTAGGAGAGAAGCAACCTAGAACAAAGAACAAATTTCCTGAAAGTGAGAACAATTAATCAGTGGAACAACTTGCCTCCAGGAGTTGTGAATGCTCCAATACTGGGTGTTTTTAAGAAAAGATTGGACATCCATTTGTCTGAAATAGAACACAGTTTCCTGCCTGAACAAGGGGTTAGACTAGAAGACCTCCAAGGTTCCTTCCAACACAGTTGTTCAGTTATATCCATTTAGAAAGATACTGCTGCTCTTTCCACTATGGGTGACATAGAGTGGAAATGCCATGGTAACACCACATTCAATTTTGAACAGGATCATAAGTATATTTGGAACATTTCCCTATATTTCTTCCTTTTTGTGAATATGACTCTCCTAGAAACTGGACTTTTTCAGAACACAGATTGGAAACTGTTTTATTTATTGGAGCACATCAAGTCTATTTCCATCAGCACAGTCAGGGTAATCCACATTCCTCCATCGGCCCCTTAGCTTCTGTGTTTATTATTAAATAGTTGAAGTTGTAATACCTTTGTCGAAAATATCAAATATGGGCCTCTTTTGTTTTATGGTGTTTATGTGCCATCTTTAAAAGAGAAATGGGGTGGCTTAGAAGGTTCAAACAAAACCAGTTAAAATAACTGCAGTTTTGATTGAAAAAGGCAATCTGATGCAAATGACTATGATTTTATATTCAGCCGAGGTTATTTCTGCATGTAGCTTATCCAGTATCACTAAGCAGAATCTACAGCATTACATATTCTGCCCAGCATGGAGTAAGAAATGTGGTGCCTCTTTTCATAAAGCTTTCATTACTTAACATTAAACAAGGGTCTGCATGGATTTTGTTAAGAGTGGGTTTTCCCTTAGCTTAAGGTCAATTTACTTCTGGCTTTGACACTCTCGAGATACCATGCTGATGAAAATGTAATAACTCTTCCTGGACTGGAGGGAGTAAACTATAGTAAGGTGCTAACAAAATCCAGGCAATTGCCTTGGAAAGTTCAAAGCAAGCCAAACTTCTCTAGCAACTTTGCTCAGATGCCGTCAAGTACTTCTGATATAACCACTTTGAGCTGGGTTTTGGATAGACAAGAGAAAGGTTGCACACAGTTCTCTCAAAACCATAGCTTGTGGTTATACGTAGCATTAGGAAGCCATTGTGTATCAAAACATAGGCTCAAAAATCACATACAAAAATGCATACAGGTAGTCCTTGTGTGAGGTACAGAGCTGGTATTCAGCAGGTTCTGACCAGTTCTGGAGAACCGGTAGCAGAAATTTTGAGTAGTTCGGAGAACCGGCAAATCCCACCTCTGACTGGCCCCACCAACCCCATCTATTCTCTGCTTCCCATTGAGTCCCAACCGATTGTCTGGGTCTTCTTTGGTTGCCCTGCACAGGAGAATGGAGCTGGAAAGCAGGTTAGTGGGGTGGGGAGGGAATGGGATTTTGCAGTGACCTTCCCCTGGTGTTGGGTGGGAATGGAGATTTTACAGTATCCTTCCTCTTCCATGCCCCCAAGCCATGCCCAAGCCACACTCACAGAACTGGTAGTAAAAAAAAATTGAATCCTACCACTGGTAAGGTAGTCCTCAACTGAGCCCAACATTTCTGTCGCTAAGTGAGGCAGTTCTTCAGTGAGTTTTGCTAGATTTTACAACCTGTCTTGCTGCAGTTGTTAAGTGAATCATGACAGCTGTTAACTTAGTAACACAGTTGTTAAGTGAATCTGGCTTCCTAGTTGACTTGGTGTCAGGGTTCCAAGTAATACACCCATAGCAAACAGAGTTCCAAGGCAAGAAGGTTCCTCAAAGAACAGGTTTATTGGATACATCATATTGGCACAGATCTGGTGAAAACCGACTCTGAATGTTCCTGCAGTTTTCACCTAGTAAAGGTTTTTTTCCCCTTCCCCAAACAATCAGTCACATGGTCCAATCAAGGTACTGTCCAGTTGCTTGGAAACTTCACTCCTCCTCTCTTCAGCCACCTGTGGGAATGTCCTTGGTCCTCAGGGGAAACTATTTTGCTTTGGCTATAAAACCCCAGCTATCTCTATTCCCCTCTCCCTATCCCTCAGCTCCAGTGTGGCAACACTAAAGTCTCCAAGATGGCCTCTGTCAGGCCAGCTTCAGTCAGGCCAGCTCAGTCAGGCCAACTTAACTTGTCAGAAGGTTGCAAAAGGGGATCCCATGACCCTCTCCTTCTTTGGGACACTTCAACCCTCACATGATAGTTGCCAAGTATCTGGATTTTGATCATGTGTCCATGGGGAAACTGCAATGGTTGTAAGCAGTGGTGGGATTCAAAAATTTTCTACCACTGGTTCTGTGGGTGTGGCTTCATGGGCGTGGCTCAGGGGTGTGTGGTTCAACNGGGATTCAAAAATTTTCTACCACTGGTTCTGTGGGTGTGGCTTCATGGGTGTGGCTCAGGGGTGTGTGGTTCAACCAATGTAGCAACCGGTTCAGTGAGCATGTGCACACAAAAGATTTGCCACTGACCTTCCCCTGCAATCCTGCATGCTCCCTGTGTGTTAAACAGCTGACGCATGACAATCCGTTGGTCCATGTGAAGCAGCTGAGCTTAAAAACCAGGGAATAAAGATCAGAATAGGACCAGGGCAGGTGGACAGGCCCAACAACTGATCGTCGGAACAAACCAGTTCATTCACAGATGATCCTCGGAGCTACCAGTTCGGTGGAACCAGGCTGAATCAGTAGAATACCTCCGCTGGTTGTAAGTAGGCCATGTCACATTTTTAGTGTTGTTGTAAATTTGAACGGCCGCTAAATGAGTGGTTGTAAGTCAAGGATTGCCTGTATAGAGGAGAAATAAACCGAGTTTCTTCAAACAGAGTTCAGTGTCCTCGCAGAATTACAGAAGTCACTAAGATTGTTCAATTCAAACCAAACCAAAGCATTTTTGACAGACAGTTGACCATTCTTCAACTGAGTCCTTCCAGAAGACTGTAGTTCATCACTTGCCCTATTTATCATTTCAACCACTACCAGATAACATATAATCAGAGTTGGAAAGGAAAACCTTGTAGGTCACCTAGTCCAACACCCCCACCCAAACGGGAGACCCTACACCATTTCCTGAACAATGGCAGTCCAATCTCATCCTTGAAGTCCTCAAGTGATGACACTGCCCACAACTTCAAAGGCAACTTCTGTTTCCATTGGTTGATTGTTCTCGACTGTCAGAAAAGTTTTCTCCTCAATTTTCCAGGTATAAATCTCTCCCTTGTTCAGTTTCCATCCATTATTCCTGTCTGGCCTTCAGTGCTTTAGGAAAATAGATTGACCCCTTCCTCCCTGTGGCAGCCCCTCAATATTTGGAAGACCGCTATCCTCTGTCTCCCTGTCCTTCTCTTCACTGGACTAACCATGCCCATGTTTCTTGTAATCTGTTTCTTCATATGTATTAGTCTCCAGTCCCCTCATCAATCCTGGTTGCTCTCTCTATTACTTTTTCTCCAAGTCTCAACAATATCTTCTTTATAGTGTGGTGAACAAAACTGGAGGCAAGTACTCTTAGGTTTGGTCTTAATTAAGCTTATAGAGTGATATTAGTACCGTCAATTTGCTCTCGATTGTATCTCTCTTGTTTAATGGCAACTTAGGATTGCAATTAGCTTGTTTGGGGCTGCTGCTACACACTGCTGGCTCATATTTAGCTGGTTTGTCCACTAGACTCATTCTTCTGATATGTTTTTCTCTTACTCTGAGTTTGGGTCTGTCTTCCACTTAATTTGGAAACTGTTACACCGATATTCAACAGAAGATAATTCATGCTGTTTTTACACGATAATACACTCCAAATAGCTGAGGTGTGGCTTTCTTATTGGAATCTCTAAGGAAATTAGGAAATGTAGAGTTGAGCACATGCTGTGGTGACCCAGGGTGGATAACAAAATAAAACACAGTCACAAAAAAACAGGTGAAGCCTCCTTTTTATTCTTTCACTTTGCTTCTAAGACCCAAATATCCTTGACTGGAGACATAAATATCCTTGGACTGGAGACTCCTCTATCTCTATGCACAAGCAGTTACAAAAGGAGAATGCATTAAACTAAAATGCCTTATAAATTATAGAGTAAAAAACAACACAAACCACAACTGAAGCAATAAGGGAACCAGGCAAGATTAAGAGCTTGGAGACGTCCACAGATATCAGAACACACACCTGGGAAGGACGCACAAACTCGGAGGAACAACAGACTAGCGATATTTCCTCACTTTGTTTCCAGCACTGGGCCGCAATACACGTCTGTCTTTAGCCAGTTCTCACCAGCTGCAGCCCATGAAGAGGATCAAGACACTTTCCTCCCCTGTAGACCATGCATTTCAACTTCGTCTCTCCTTATCCTCTCCCTCCCTTCGTGCCTAAGATGGAGAGGAGATGGGCCTTGGGTCTTCCTCTGACTGCCCAGCTGGCCTGTGCCCTTCCCCGCCTCCTCTCACAACCTTCTGGAGCCACACTTCCAGTCATGTCGGCTGTCCCTTCACTCTCCTTGGACGTCAGTTCTTCAACAGAGATGGACACAATGCCTTAAAATAGCATAACAGTCTACTTTCAGTGCCAAGTCCAGGCAAAATTGATATTTAATAAAAAAAATGGAATAAAGAAAAACAAACTCTCCTGATCCCAGTGGCTTGATTCACTAAATAAATCAAGAGCCTGTTTTTCAATCTTAAGTTTTGGCTTTGTAGTCCCTGGATTTTGCTCTCAGTGCCAGCCAAAAAGTAGAAGCAGCCTGCAGTATCACTTAGGAGGCAAAATTGATTTAATATTCGCCTTTCACAAATGGTCCCTTTGTGAATGGGGAGATTTCTCCATCCCCTTTGCCCCCAATCTCCTTTCCCAGAGGCCTTGAGAGAAAAGCTTGCCAACTGACTGACATTATTCCTCCTGGGCAGAAACCAATTTCTCACAAGACTTAGCAATTTTGGAACTTGGAGATAGAATAGGCGTTGGGAAATCTTCTTTTTTTTTTTCCCCTTTCACAATTATAGGTTGTTCATTTTTAAGAGATTTAAAGCTTAGCCAACAAGATTCCACATCTATCTTTTTCATTAGAGTGACAACCTTTGGACACCCGGGGGATAGGGACACTCTCTTTGGAAGCACCATGGCTATGGGAATGGAGCTATTTTCATCCTGGACTTCCCTCTCCCCTCCCCCATCCCCCCATTGCAAATCTTAGGTTTGTTGAGCCATGGTGCATGGTGATTAGAGTGCAGTATTGCAAGCTGCTTCCTGATGATTGGCCGCTGCTACATTTGGCAGTTCAAATCCTCACCAAGGCTTAAGGTTGACTCAGACCTTCCGTCCTTCTCCCTCAAATGAGGAACCGGACTGATGGGAGCAAGAGGCTGACCTCTGTAAACCGCTTAGAGAGGGCTGTAAAGCACCGTCAGCAATATATAAGTTCTGTGCTAATGCTATTGTTAAATGTGGCATTTGATTTTTTAGAAATTCCCTATGCAAATCCACATTAAGTAGAATATCTGTCCCTAAAATTAGATCCATTATGGTACCACCCCATAATAAAAAAATAAAAGACACTAATAAAAAATGGGATCACACTGTGAAGAGAGAAACTAAAGAAAGAAGAAATAATGAAAATCTTGAATAGTTTCAAGAAGGAGAATCCAAATTTGTTAGCTCAGGGTTTGAAATGAAGGGTGGTGGCCTCTCTGAGCTTTGGCTGTTTTTCTTGCACATGTGTCATATAATCCCCATAATAATCATCCTGTCCATCAGAAACAATATCATTAACACTGATGATGACACACCTAGTTTGGGTGATGAAGCGACCTGCAAGAAAACCCACCAAGCTCAGAGGCAAGTAGCAAAGCACCTCCCAGTTCTTCCTCGTTATAACCCATGGTCTCCATCTAATCTATCACTATCTATCTATCTATCTATCTATCTACATCTAATCTAATCTATCCTATCTATCTATCTATCCATTCATCTCTATCTGTCCTGTCTATCTATCTCTAATCCTCTCTTATCAACCTATATCCTATCCATCCATATCTTGCTCTTCTCTCTACATACACACAACCAACCATATATGTATATGTATGATATGTGTGTGTGTGGTGTATGTGTGTGGTAATATATATAATATATATATATATTATATATATATATATATATATATATATAAAATATATTAAATAATAATTATTGCATGATATATATATACATATATATATATGGTTTTTTTTTAAATATATATTTGATATATATATATATATATATATATTATATAATATATATAATATAGTATATATATATATATATATTAATATATATATATATATTATATATTATATATATATATATATATGAATCTGTTTTTCGGGTTTTTAGCCTCCGCGAGAAGTACTTAGGCACGTTTGTGCTGTTAAGTTAACCTTCAGTTCATCCCAGCGTCATTGTGTTCTTTAATTGCAGCAATCTGATCAGCTCTTAATCTTGCCGATATCAAGAGCTATAGTAAAGATAGCTGAGTGGCCCATCTGTCAAAATGCTTTGAAAGGCTGTGCCTAGATCTTCCTAATTGCTACGGGAGAACCCTGATACTCGGTATCCACATTACAATACTGCGAGTTTATACTCAGAAAACATTTAATTAAATTTAAATATAATATATAATATATATTATAAAATGTTGCTCCGGGTTACATTGTGTGTTTCTTCTAGGTTTATCGTCTTAGTCTGTTAGTTAGCAACGTTTCAAGCATCTTCTGCTGCCATAAGGCTTCTAGGATTGGCCACATTTGGTCAATGAGGCTATTCGTGCTACTGGTTGTTCTTGGTGGATTTGTTGATGGGGGTCCTTCTGTTTGTGATGGCTACTTTCTGGACTTCCAGTGCAGTTTTGGCTCCATGTGAAAGGACGGCTGCTCTTCATTAGCAAGCTGGGTTTCACACTGGGTGCCTGGTTGGGGGTGGTTTGAGTTGGGAGCTAATCAGAGGGAGATCTGTTTGTGCCCAGAGTGGTTTGCCTGGCTTGTGGTGTGGAGATCTTTCTATTGAAGAGTGGGCAGGCTTCCCAAATGATTGACAGTCCTGGTGGAATCATCTCTTCCTATTCATGCTTGTCAAGGTCTTTTTTCAATCTCTATGGCTTCTCTGATGATTCTGTGTTGGGGTTTTTCTATAGTGGCTAGGGTTTTGGTGCCATTGAAGTTGATGTTGTGACCTGGGTGTTTTCATGTGTTGGATCTAGTGAGGAGGTGTGTTCCAGCTTTTTACTGCCATTTTTGTGTTTCATCTAGGCGGGGTTACTTTATTCTTCTTATTGTCGTCCAATGTATGTGGCGGGGCATATATAAATATTTATATTAAAAAAAATCCCAATCCCATTCCACATCTCTAATATCTTATCTAAAAATCTATCTATCTATGTATCTATCTATCTAATCTATTCTATCCTATCTCTATCTAATCTCAAAATAAACCATGGAGGTAGGATATAAGAACCAAAGAACAGAAATGGGCAGGTCTGTCATTTAAAAGCAGTTGGAAACATCCAGTCTTGCCCCTTTACAAATCCTGAAATCCATCGTAGTATCCTTTGTGTCATTTAGCAGAAAGCTGCTTTGGCCGGGCAGATGAGTCCAGACCTTATAAATTAATTACAGCCAGCTTCATGAACCCCTAATCGGCCTAGTTCTTCAGTCACGATCAATTGACTTTCTTCCAATTGAGAGAGGGGCCACCATTCTGAACCTGTCTTACCATCAGTGAGGAGTTTTCCGCGATAACAGCAGATTTGAACCCGTTGACATTTGGATATGAAAAAGTTCTGTTTACAAATCATGCCACTGCTCTGGAGGGCCTGGGAACAAGTCTTAAGATATGTGACTGGCTAACGATTTCAAGACATATTTTTTATTGGCAGCCCAGCCTTCCGACTTGTCCTACTTCTGTTTATCATCTGGGCCATCTATGTCCATTTATACAGGTGGATTTTGGATCTTGGGAGTACAAAATGCAAAAAAAAGAAAAAAGCCCTTGGGGAAACCATCAATACCCCAAATCCCTTCTCATGCTTACTTGTATCTAAACATTCATTGATCTGAATGGTGCAGTCTTCCAATCCTTCATTTCTTTGTGATAACCTGGGGGCACAGCATAGAGAACAACAATAGTCAGCTGACAGTTCAAGCCTCCTTATTGTTCTAAATTTTCCAAAACATGCTCCATGTTTCTTGGGCAAGTTCCCAGAGCAAGTGGTGACAGCAGACAGACAGACAGACAGACACACACACACACACACACACACACACACACCTCCAGCAGATTCTGGCTGTCTTTTGAAAAGCAACTAAGATGCATCTAACATTATTTGTCAGGGTTCCAAGTAATAGACCCATAACAACCTACAAATAACAACCATGTAGAGGTCATTGGATACAGGGCCTTCAGAAGACAAAAATAATCTTCTTTTGTTTGGCAAGATTTCTGTCTATAGCTGAAGAACAATTAAAAAAATCTTTTTAGATAGAAAGCAGAAAAATCTGCTTAGGGTCTCATCATGTCTTTCTTGGTTTTTGGAGCCTGACATGAAATCATTCCAATGTTTTTTGAAGCCAAGTTGAAAAGCCAAAAGCCAATAGGGTAATCCTACACATATCAATTCATGTCCCATTGAGTTCAATAGATTTTACTGTCTGCCATTCAAAGCAAATAGAATTATTCCCCAACTCCACAATAGCTGAGCTCTCTATCTAGGATAAAACAGATCCCTTTTAAAAGTTTGTTGCTGAAATAATCTAAGAAGTATTCTGAGTTGTTTGTTGAAGTTTGCTCAAAGCCAAACCTTGTATTAAAGGAAAATTGTTCTCCAACACATGGTTCCAAGCCACAAATATCAATTATGGCTGCCTAGATGCTGTTAGGAGCCTAATAAAAGAGATTGGTGGTGGTATGGATCTCCCCATCCTTCTGTCTTCATTGTGATTTGCTTAAAGGCTTCATGCAAAGCAGTTGCCTAAGAAAGCGATTTCAGCAGCAAATTACAGAGGACTGTGGGAAATTAAGTCTAGCAATAGTCATTCCCTTGTTATATGATTCCCATAACAAAGATGGTGAAACTGGTTCTCCAGAAATTGTTTGCAAGGATAATGGATACCCCCCCTTTAGCAAACCAAATCTTACCGTGGATTCTATACATTCAGTGTATAACATGTGAAGGATGTGTGTTTGTGTTTATTTTCATAGTCATAATATACACTGAAGATGGTATTTAATTTCGTTGTACGAGGTGCAACGACAATAAAGTAAACTAAAACTAAACAGACATCAATGTACCCCTGATATCCATTGAACTTACAATAACAGAATAGCAGGGTTGGAAGGGACCTTGGGGGTCTTCTAGTCTGACCCCCCCACCACTCAAGCAAGAGACTCTATACCATTTCAGACAAATGATTGTCCAATCTCTTCTTAAAAACTTCCAGTATTGGGGCATCCACAGCTTCTGGAGGCAAGCTGTTCCACTGATTAATTGTTCTAACTGTCAGGAAATTTCTCCTTAGTTCTAGGTTGCTTCTCTCTTTGATTAGTTTCCATCCATTGTTTCTTGTCCTGCCTTCAGATGCTTTGGAAAATAGGCTGCCCCTTCTTCTTCATGGCAGCCCCTCAAATATTGCAACATTGCAATCATATCACTCCTAGTCCTTCTTTTCATTAACTAGACATATCCAATTCCAGCAACTATTCTTCATCTGTTTTAACCTCCAGTCCTCTAATCCTCTTTGCTGCTCTTCTCCACACTCTGCACTCCTCTGCACTCTTTCACACACAATATTCCAAATGTGGTCTTATCAAGGCATTATAAAGTGGTACTAACCCTTGACATGATCTTGATTCTATCACTATCTAACATTTGATATTTGTGTTTTATTGCATGTACGGCCCACCTTTTCTTAGGAACTGAAGATTTATTGCATGCATAACAGTCTATTCTCAACTTATTTTCAGAAGAACCACTTTCAGAGGTGGCATTCAGCAGGTTCTGACCAGTCCTGGAGAACCGGTAGCGGAAATTTTGAGTAGTTCTGAATACTACCTCTGACTGTTCTCTGCCTCCTGAGTCCTAGCTGATTGGCTGGGTCTTCTTTTGTTGCCCTGCACAGGAGAATGGAGCTGGAAAGCAGGTTAGTGGGGTGGGGAGGGAAGGGGATTTTACAGGTGTGGCAGGGGAAAGATACTGTAAAATCTCCATTCCCTCCTTATTCCAGGGGAAGGAATTGAGATTTTACAGTATCCTTCTCCTGCCACACCCACCAAGCCATGCCCACCAAGCCACGCCATGCTCACTAAGCCACACCCACAGAACTGGTAATTAAATTTTTTGAATCCCATCACTGACCACTTTGGTAGATCATTTTAGAACAGAAAGTACAAAACCACAACCGCACAGTGCACCCGCTCAAAATTTGACTGCAAATCCATCCATTTTTCAGAACGTACGTACCTGCTTTGCTCCTTAACTCCATTGAAACAGTCAAAAATTCAATTCAAGCCCTTCCCCCAGCCTTTCCCCTTACAGTCCAGCAAGAACATTTTCTTCTGAAAAGCTCCTCTTTGCTTTGGGTTCATATTTCATCCTCTTCAGCTGAGATTGCAGCATTAAAGAGCAAATAGAAGATTTTGCAGAACTGATTCCATAATGCAGCACTGTCTGGATGTAAAATGCTGTCTTAATGGCTACATTTTTAGGATACTTTAATCTTTGTCATGGTTAATATTCAACACCAACCTTTTCTTTTCTGGAGTTTTGCTCCTATTAATGCAACATGCCTTTGAAGTCTGCTTCTGGTGTACCTCTTTCTCTATCCAAATTAGCCTCGTGTTTAAAACAAAACAGGGGTGCTAGGAAGAGGATAATAATTATCTTTTACTCAAATAAGTTATTCTCCCTAATTACAGGATTCCTTGTTAATGTTTGCAGTGGGGAGCCACATTTATTTGGCACCTCCCTGCTGACTTTCATTCAACCTTCTAGCTTATTGTTCTCCCTAGGATAATAAATAGATTTATTTTCATATGCTTTACCTTTTTTTAGCTGTTGTCATACTGGGAAGAATATCCTCAATAGGACAAAAGAAATTTTACATGCAGAATATTTCAGATACATCCACCAATTCTAGCCTTCTTTTTTTCAGAACCATGGAAAGCTCACTTTTCATTTCCAGCATCAACAATTTCAAACACAATCATCAATCAATCAGAATAGAGCTGAAAGGGACCTTGGAGGGCTTCTAGTCCACCCCCTCCCAAGCAGGAGACCTCATACAATTTAAGAAAAGTGGTGTCCAGTCCCTTCTTTAAAACCTCCACTGATGAAGCACCCACAACTTCTGAAGACAATCTGTTCCACTGGTTAATTATTCTCACTGCTGGGAAGTTTCTCCTTAATTCCAAGTTGCTTCTCTCTTTGAACAATTTTCATCCATTGATTCTTGTCCCGCCTTCAGATGCTTTGGTAAATAGATTGACTCCCTCTTCTTTGTGGCAACCCCTCAAATACCGGAACACTGCTATTATGTCACCCCAGTCCTTCTTTTCTCTAGAGTAATCATACACAGTTCCTGCAAAAATTTTATGTTATCACTGATTGGAAAACATAATTGTTCAAAAGAATCTCCATCCTTTAAAACATAGGCTTCCAAAGGCCTTTTCATCCCCCATAATGAAGATATGATGCCTGATTAACAGATTCAAAGAATACAAACCAGGTCATATGGCACTCCAAAATTTCTTCTGGATTTCTTAGATGGCAAAGTACAGGTAGTCCTCAACTTATGACAACAACTGAGCCCAAAATTTCTGTTGAGATAGTTGTTAAGTGAATTTCCCCCCATTTTATGACCTCCCTTGTTACTGTTGTTAAGTGAATCATTGCAGTTGTTAAGTTAGTAACATGGTTGCTGACTGAATCTGACTTTCCCGGTGACTTTGCTTTCTCAAAAGGTCACAAAAGGGGATAAAATGATCCCAGGACATTACAATTGTCATAAATATGAGTCAGTTGCCAAGCAACTGAATTTTGACCATAGGTGTCAGGCTCCAAGTTCCCTACGGAGCCTGTCAGCTCCCAATACACCTCGCAGCAAGTCAGCTGGCCTTGTCACCTTATCTCTACTGCTGCTGGATCTGTATTTCTTCTTGTGTGCTGGCCAATGGCTTTGGAATGACTAGGCACAGCTGAGGATGGATTCTGCAACAACTGCGGGGCTGCTGAAAATGGCTCTTTCATGTATTGATGTGGTGCATATTGTTGAAGGGGGTTGGGGCACATATAGGTGGTAATTAAGCCTTAAATTAAAATATGGTAAAAGTGGCACCAGATGGGGATCAGTTAGTGAGGGTCGGAATAGGGTAGTGTTGTGGTTAGCCGGCAGCAGGTGCGGACGGCTGAGGAGAGCGAGGACTCAGATGAGGGGCCAGGACCATTGGGGATGGACTGCTGCCTTCAGAGATTGTGGGGGCTGGCAGCAGCGATGAGGAGGTTCCCAAGGAGCCAAGTGTGTGTGCATGCAGGATTGCTTGTAGGAAAGAGCAGCTGTAACAGCATGGGTGACTTGGGAGTAAGGCTGTAAGATAATGGCCCCTTCTTCAAGAAGAAAAAAGCCAGCTGTGAAATGAACGTTCTTTGCAGAAGGCAAAGACGTTTTGAAGCTCCAGCCTCATGGACATTCCAGTATCCTGAGTTTGTATATGAAGATTCTTATTTTGCAAATTATTTCTTGTCTGTTATCTTTTGGCAAGTCTTGCACAGTTTGGCAAGGCTTGTGCTTATCACAGCTAATTATTTTGTAAAAGCATTACAAGGTTTCTGTTCCTTTTGGGTTGTGTTTGATTTGTTGGAAAAGGACGTGGGTCAGAACAGGTAGGGATGTAGACATGTTATAGGGTTAATAGCATTTAAGGATAATGGGTTAAGCTAGAACTGCGTATAGGCCTGGGTGTGGTGGAGTGTGTCTCGTGATAATGGTAATAAAAGGAAAGGGAGCAAACTCAAACCCAACACGAACCTTGCCTGGCTTTTAGCCTTTCTTGTCAGAGAAGAGTATTTGTTGTTTGCTGATCTAATGAATAACCACCATTGCACTACAAAGGAGCTGGAGTTTGTATTCATTTCAGGACAAATTTTCAATACTCAATGACTGGCTAAGATAGGATCCACAGGGATGCTGCAATGATGAAGAAAAACTGTCAGAAATCACTTTTTTCAGTCCCACTGTAACTTTGAATGGTCTCTAAACAAATAGCTGTAAGTTAAGGACTGCCTCTATTTATCAGGCCATTTTAAAAATTGGTAGTAGGAGTCCAGAGACTGGTATTATGGGGATCAATTTTAGGGAATCATTCTTTCTGTAGAAATTAGATGGTGTTAAGAGTTTCCAGTCGAGTAGCATTCTCTAATGCATTTGGATATTTATGAATCTGAGATGCTGCTCACCCAAGGAATACTACCGCCGCAATAAAAAGCAAAAACACATTCAACAAGACATATGGGACCCATTGATTCCTGGACAACACTTTTCACTCTAAAAAATAAAAAGATGGATGTTTCATTCTCAAGTTTCCTCTTTCCACTATGTATTCAAAATGGACAGTGATGAATATTCAACAGAGGTTCGACAAATTCCAAGAGGACTCTGAAACCTATCAATAACCAGTTGAATTAACCCTGACTACTGCCTCCAGGTGTGGAAGTTCATCTTTTACATGGTAGATTGGGAGGTTGTTGGAAAGGAAAGAGGCCATAATCTGTAGATTGTGGGCCTCCCAGATGTTGCTCTCCGTTTCTTAGCTGAAGGAGCCAACATTGTCTGAAGACATTTCTTTGGTCATGTGACCAGCATGACTACATGCCGAGGTGTATGGAATGCTGTTATCTTCCCACCAAAGGGGTATCTATTTATCTACTTGCATTTGCATGTTTTTGAATTGCTGGGTGGGCAGGAGTGGAAGCAAGGAATGGGAGCTCACCTCATCAGATGGCCCTCCGGTCATAAAGCTGCTGGCCTTAACCACAGAGCCCTCATGCTCCTGGTTCTCATTACTTTAGGTTCTCATGATTCAAAACAAGCCCTTTTTTTGTTGCTGTTGCTACAATGGAAGCTTAAGCATTAATATTTATTCCCCTGAAGTTTAGCGAACTATTGATGTGTAGATGTTCAACACCCCAGCTGGGTGGAATTTGATGGAATTTTGAAAAAGAAAAAAAAAACTTCTCTTAGTGTTGTTCAGATGGAAGCTTAGCTGTCAAGATAAGCTGGCACTCCTGAAGATGATTTTAGCATCGTCCTTTTACAAACTCTGACAGCGCCATGATTAAGATTAAGCAAAACGATTTCTGGTGTTCCATTCTTATAATGGAGGGAGTTTTGACACGCTCCTCTGGCTGTAATACAGCTGCTCTTTTGAGCAAAAGCAATATTCCATTTAAATCTCCCCATCCCGTGCAAGATTGTGTGCCTGGGATTTATGCACGGGGGGGCTGGGTGTGCGAGTGTGCCTTGCACACGCCATGGGGGGAAGTAGCATTCACGTCGCGTCTCCAATTTAGTCCTAGACAGTTCTCTCAATACCGTTTGATTTCAAAGCTATTTCCTATAAATCCTTCAGCCACCGGGCCATGTTTTGTTATTAATACCTTTAATCTGACCCTGGGTATGAAATGTAGTGCCATGTGATTTTCAACAGATCCAGCCAGTCAAGATTTCTGCTCTCTGTCTCTAATGCACATTTTCCTCCTCTTTATTTCGGTGGGAAAGCCTAGCTCGGGTAGGGAGAAGAAATAAATAAGCTCAATAGATTAGGGACAGGTAGAAGGAGCTGAGTCAGTCAGGACTGCCTTGAAAATGTTGCTCTGAGTTATGAGATTCGGGGTAACCCCCTCCTTCCCTCCTCCCCATTGCCCATAAAATAAACAAAATGAAAACGTACGATTTGCATATCATGGACAAGTCAAACATTTCATGCATTGCTGCTTATTAATTTTTCCTTATGAATATTTAACTATGGAGTAGGAGCACCTTGGGTGTTCAGAGAAGATAAAAGGTTTCTGTTGAGCATCACCATCAAGCCATCCCTTCAGATGGATGGAGCTAAAGATGAAAGAGCAAGGGAGAAAATTCACAATCCCCTGGAGCCTCGGATTTCTCCAAGCACAGCTCACCACTGCTAAGCCAGTGGAAAGAAGAAGTGGACAGATTTGCATGCTTATTTCACCAAACTTGAATGTAGTCCTCGACTTATGGCTGCAAGTGGGAACAGAATTTCCGTGGCTAAGAGTTTTTCCCAATGTTATTACTTTTCTTTTTGCCTCCATTATAGCAATAGCTCTAAGACTTTTATACTGCTTCACAGTGCTTTACAGCCCTCTCTAAGAGGTTTACAGAGTCAGCCTCTTGCCCCCCCCCCAACAATCTGGGTGTCAACTTGTNCAGCCCTCTCTAAGAGGTTTACAGAGTCAGCCTCTTGCCCCCCCCCCCAACAATCTGGGTGTCAACTTGTAAATCATTCCTATGCCTGTTTCCGAATTGGCATAGGACAGAGGGAGGAAGGCCTGAGGGAGCAGTGAAGCAGATGAAGGCCAGAAGCACATTACACACTTATCTTGTGAAGATTGTAGCCTAGGCTACTGGATCTTCTGCCCCCGAAAGTGTGTGATTGATGACACCCAGCCCATGAACGATTTCATTGGAGAATCTGATTTATGACACATCCAGGGGGGTGGAGGGAAACAGGGTCATAGGTGATAGGAAATGACATGTCTCAGAGTTGGTTTCATATGGTTAGTGCCAGACATGCTGCTCCTAATAAATCTTTTGGATTCTTTTGAAGCTTGACTCGAGTCTCATGATTTAATTAGGGCAATCTTCGGAACCCTGACAGCAAGCCAACTCTGCGACACATTAAATTACCTATAAACCTCTTCCCCCCACTGGGTCCTCATTTTACTGACCTCGGAAGGATGGAAGGCTGAGTCAACCTTGAGCCTGGTGAGAATCGAACTGCTGGCAGAGGGCAGAATTAGTCTGCAATGCTGCATTCTAACCACTGCACATTGTGGATGGATGGATGGATGGATGGATGGATGGATGGATGGATGGATGGAAGAAATTCTAATTCTGCACAGCAAAAAAAACAAGTACAACTCATGCTTACCCTCAGCAACTAAGAGAGAGTGGACAGCTACAAAAACTCTCTAAATAAATAAAAATCAGAGACTTCCCACGTGGAGGCCCCCTTGACCATCTTCAAGTTGAAAATGGCCATTTTTCTTAGGAGAATACTAGAGTGGATTACAATGTCTTTCTCCAGTGGAACAGCTTGCCTTCAGAAGTTGTGGGTGCTCCATCACTAGAGGCTTTCAAACAGTGACTGGACAACCATTTGTTTGAAATGGTATAGTGTCCTCTGCTTGAGCAGGATTGGATTAGGAGACCTCCAAGGTCCCCTTTTATGTTCTCTGTTCCCATTTGGTCCGATTTCTCTTCAATAGCTTACTTCTCATGGCTATGCCTTCTGGGTACTCATAATCCCAATGTTATTGGAATGCTTATATGTATTTATATGTTAGAATGTAGCAATGGTGGGATTCAAAAAATCTTACTACTGGTTCTGTGGGTGTGGCTTGGTGGGTGCAGCAGGGGAAGGTTACTACAAAATCCCATTCCCTCCCCACCCCACTAACCTGCTTTCCAGCTCCATTCTCCTGTGCAGGGCAACCAAAGGAGACCCAGCCAATCATCTGGGATTCGGGAGGCAGAGAATTGATGGGGGTGGGGCCAGTCAGAGGTGGGATTGGCCGGTTCTCCGAACTACTCAAATTTTCTGCTACCGGTTCTCCAGAACTGGTCAGAACCTGCTCAGTACCACCTCTGGAGTGTAGGTACATATACATGTGTGTTATGTATGTGTACACTTTTGAGAACCCGCAACAGAATTTCATTTTTAATGTGTGCCAGAGTGCCCATAGGGGGGGCCAGGGGGAATGACAATAAAGATTATTTTATATGCAGAGTCCTTCTTGGTAGCAAGCAGATCAAAGAAAAGACTTCTATCTTCACGTTTTCACCTACAAGGAGAAGATGGATAGATGGTAAACATGCAGAAAAACAAAAATACCTTCTCATTTACATTCTGATACAAGCAACATTGCTGTTAACACATGCCTCATTTCAAAAACACGGATCAGCTCCAGTTGTACCGGTTCAAAGTATCTTCAAAACAAGGCAACTTTCACTTTAAAAAAAACCAAAACCCCATTTTGTTGTTTGAATGAAGCAACCATTGACGAAGTTATGCCTGTCTCAGCAGCAATCTACAGTAAATCAGAGGAGAGTTAAAGTATATTAGCATGAGATGAACCCTTTGAAGCTAAAGAAAAAATTCTTGGTATTGCGGAGTGGGGGACTTGTTTTGTTTTCAGGCGCCTGAAAGGACCCTCTTGCCAGTGTGCCTCTCTAGCCAAAAGAACAAGCCAGGTTGTCACAACCCTTCAACATTAAGAGTTATCACCAAGGGATTTGCAAAGCAGTGCACCTGTAATTTATTCCATTTATGCTGAAGGAACTTTGATATTTAAATTAGACTCCCTCTCCCGAACCCATCACTTCCCTTCAATGTAAATGCTAATCAAGAAGACTGATGCTTAATGGAGCAAAAAAGGCTCCAGATGGGTTTGGGGTTTTGTTTTTTTAATTTACAGCTTTGCAGGAGGATAAAGTTTAGAATAGTGTCTCCTCCAAAGGGGCACTATACCCAGTTTTCATTTGGGCAGCTGTCAATCTTTTTGATGAAAGAAAACACGGAAGTGACTCTAGGACTATAAAGCTAACATTCTTTCTTTCTGTAGGAAGCTAGCACCCACCCCTCTCCTAGAAAAATGAAATATCCTAGGAAATATTAAAAAGGCAGGATATTTCCCCTGAAAAGAGTAGAAACTCAGGAGCAGAAACTCACCTCAGAAGCAGAAGAATTGAGGCCTGGGTCAGAATATTTTGCATAACAAAGATCTCCAGGTAGCACTATAATAGGAATGGGCCAAAGCCCTTTCATTACATCATCATCCAGCAAGGCTCAACCAAGCCTGGCACTCAGGACAGCCTACAGAGTTGCTCCTGCATGGCCTCATGGGAGTCTGACAACCAATCAGAAAAGAAGCTCAAATTCAAATCCCAACAGAGCGTATATAAGGGACTCTCAGCATCTCAGCCCTTCCTTCTCTTTTCTTTCACCTTGAAACATGTGATCATCCCTTCCTTCTTTGGAGCTCCAAGCCATGTGGTCCTGTCCACCATTAAACCATCTTTCGAAACAGCCTCCATGTTTCCAGTGTCTTTCCCCACTTGAAACTGAACCCAGAAGGATAATTCTTCCAACATTTCTTTCTTTCCTTCTTTCTATATTTTTTTATGATTTCTCTTTACATACAATATGTGCTTAAAGAACAGAGTACTGTCTGGGTCGATTTGTTTACATCAGGGTTGTCAAAGTCAAGGGGCCAGCTTGGAATCCTCTGGCGGCTAAAACGGGCTGTGTGCAGCCATCCCATGCCTAATTTCTTCCTCTGTTGTCCAACCATTGATAAAATAAATCCCAAGTTTGAAAGTATTCTGTGTCTTCTTTTTCTTTTATCTTCAGTGTTAATCCGTCCATTTCTGCACAGTCCAATATTTATAAAATTACATCTCCTTCCATAGTTGTTTCCTTGTTTTTCCAATGTCATGCAAACACAATTCTTGCTGCTGTTAAAGCATGTAATATCAAATATACATTCTCTCTATTAAATATTTCAAATATTTCATATTTCTGTCTCCTGTCTCTGGACCATAAGATGTATCTTGGAGGACCACAAACAAGAAATCATGCCCATCTTTCTCTCCACCAGTCTCTGCATCTAAGATGTAGAAGATGACCTCCACACCCAGTATTAATCCAACTAGTTATTGATAGATTCCAGAGTCCTCTAGGAATCTGTCTAACCTCTTTTGAAGATCAAGCAATAGAACACTGAACATTCTCCCATTGTCATATTTCACAGAGATTCATATCATATTGCATCACATTGCGTTAATAACAATACAATTTACTATTACTTGACAATGCTTCTAGCTTCTTACAATAATAGTAGACAGTTCAGCACAACTGCCTAATGAAAGAATAGCAAAACCTGATCGTCACTAAATGTGAATTGAACTAGAATACATCATATTTATAATTTATTTCTTTGTATTGTTTTCTGGATATTACATCATTATTATTTTACTTTAGACTAGGTATTATTGCCAGCTATTTTATATTCGGTTAAGCAACTTTAATAGGATTTCATAGATTTTTAGATTTATATCAGTATTTCATAGATTCATGCAGTTTCTCTCTTTACAGAATTTAGTCTCATATTTTATAATATAAATCTTATGCTCTTATAGATCCTAATTTAATAGGCTCATTTCATTATACTTTTTAGTTTTATAGAACTTAGTTTTACTGGTGTTTTATAGTTTCTACCTTTACAGAAACTCATATTATATTTTATAATATAAATTTTACATTCTTACAGGTCCTAAGTTAATAGATTTTTTCATTTATAGTTTTTAGTTTTACAGATCTTAATCTTGCAGGTATTTGTAGTAAATATATTTGGTTATTAATTTTTAGTACCATAGGTTTCCTCCATAGATAATTGTTTGATCAATTTAGCACTGTCTTACAATGATCAAAGATCAAAAATAGACGTGAAAGAAAGAAAATAACAAGTGAGCTTAAAAAATTCAATAATCACAAGGACATACTTTCATGGAGAAATGTGGAGCATAACAATATTAACAAGATAGGTTAGGCCTTGCACCACAGTGTGCAAATTGTTCCCGTGGTCATTCATAAAACTTTGAAGAACAAAATCCTACTAAAAGCAAGAAGGAAAAAAATCACAACACCAAGAACCATCCTGTTCTTGACAGTTGTTGGGAAGAACTGCAATTTTATGAAGAAGAAATTAAATATAACAGAAAAACAGAGTTAGAAGAGACCTTGGAAGTCTTTTAGTCCAACCCCTGCACAGGCAGAAGACCCTATTCCATTCCAGACAAGCGGCTGTCCAGTCCCTTCTTAACAGCCTTCAGTGATGGAACATTCCCAACTTTTGGAGGCAAGTTATTCTACTAATTAATTGTTCTGTCAGGAAATTTTTCCTTACTTCTAAGTTGGTTCTCTTCAGGGGTGGGATTCAACTGGAGTTACTAATGGTTTGGTGAGAGTGCGTTTTGCATTTTGCTTGTACAGCACTTCCCAAAAAACATCAGCTGTGCTGCCTGGACAGCTGACAAAGTGCCGCATGCGGGTACACAGCATTTGAAAATCCTCTTCTTTCCTGCTTTTCCAAACTCACTTGAGCCACGCAAAGCAGCTGAGGTTGAAAAAGCAGGAAATAAAGGACAGCCAAGAGCCTGGGCAGGCGGGTGGCCCAAACAGATGACCAAAAGGTCATTGCATCGAACCGGTTTGATGCTTGTTGCTCTTCACATCTACCGGTTCTATAGAACTGGGCCGAACCAGTAGCATCCTACCCCTGGTTCTCTTCTTGGATAGATTCCATCCATTGCTTCTTATCTTGCCTTCAGGAGCTTTGGAGAACAGCTGACCCCCTCTTCTTTGTGGCAGCCCCTCAAATATTGGAATTTTGCTATCATATCACCCCTCATCCATCTTTTCAGTAAATGAAACCTACCCAATTCCTGCAGCCATTCTTCCTATGTTTTAACCTTCAGTGCCCTAATCATCTTGTTCATCGAAACAGAACTCTAATTGCTAGCTTTCATGGCTTCAAATTGGCCACATCAAGGCTATTACAACAGTGGCACAATGGTTAGAATGCAGCACTGCAGGCTACTTCTGCTGATCACCGGCTACTAGCAGTTTGGCAGTTCAAACCTCACCAGGCTCAAGGTTGACTTAGCCTCCTGTCCTTCTGAGGAGGGTAAAAATGAGGACCCAGTTTGTTGGGGGCAATATGCTGACTCTGTAAACTTCTTAGAGAGGGCTGTGAACCACTGTGAAGCGGTACATAAGTCTAAGTGCTATTGCTATTACCCCAAAAATAGCATTCAAAGATAGCATGGCAAAACGTTCAAGGAGATGTCCCAAAGGTGTTTTTTTCAAGAGGCAACTGGACTTTCTGGTTTTTCTTTGAAGATATTTTGCTTCTCATCCAAGAACCTTCTTCAGCTCTGACTGGATGGTGGGGAATGGAAGGATTTATTCTTTTAGAATGCAAATGACCAGCTGTCTACAAGGTGTAAGTCTCCCGCTTGGGCACGGGTTGGACTAGATGACCTATAAGGTCCCTTCCAACTCTGATTGTCTGTTATCTGTTAAGTATAAATCCTCCCATCCTCCACCATCCAAGTCAGAGCTGAAGAAGCTTCTTGGATGACAAACAAAACGTCTTCAAAGAAAAACCAGAAAATCCAGTGGCCTCTTGAAAAAAAAACAAAAGTTGGACAACCATGACTGGGTTGACTGAGAATCTCCAGACATTCAAGGAGATGTCAGGAATTTTATGAAATAAGTCCACTTGATCCTCTGGATGTCCACCAGCATATCCACTCAAGACTGTACATGCTTTGAAGTTAGTTTAGAAGAAGTACTTCAGTACCTGTGCACTGAACAAAACTTCTGCGATATTCACAAAAGAGATGCAGTCGCTTTAAGGCTTGCATTCACTTTAAAGGGTTGGCTTGTCAAAGCAGCTGCATCTTTTCTTTCAGTCTCACTCAGGAGACAGGAAAAGGATCAATTTCTTTAACAAACAGCACTGAGTATTATATAATTATACAGTACATAATTATATTATATCCTGGCTTCTTTAACAAATTTGTTGACTCACAACTAGGTGAGATCTGAAACACTTCTAAACACTTTCCTAAGCATGTATAATCCTGGTATCAAATTCATTGATTTGTCTTGGGGAGAAGACCAATGAAATAATTCCATGTAGTCAGTGGTGGGATTCAAATAATTTAACAACCGATTCTCCACCCGAATGATTTCTTCCAACTGCTCAGAATGTTAACAACCGGTCCTCCCTAACTGGTGTGAACAGGCTGAATCTCATCACTGCATGGAGTATATTCTTTTCCAAAAGCAGTTTTTGACCTCTCCCTGGAAAGTAAAAGCTTACTGAACCAGGCAAAATATACCAAGGAGGTGCCAGATTCCTTTGGGGAAAGGCCACTTTTAAAAACAGACACACACACACCCCAAAATAGCATCTTCTGCCCTCTAGCCATCATCCTAACNCACACCCCAAAATAGCATCTTCTGCCCTCTAGCCATCATCCTAACTTCCCTTGGAAGGTGGAGCTACAAGATTGGGGCTGCAAACATCCAGATGACCACGAAATGGCAACAGAGATAGAGGGGTTTTTTTTAGCCCAGATGGCCCTATCAGCAGAGGCACCTGGAAGAGGATCTCTAGAAATTATCAGGGTGTCCAGGAAAATACATTTAGGAAATAGCATTCCTTGATATACTCCAGCCCCAAGCCATTCAAGCTGAAGATGAATTATCTTTGTTTTATAATAACACTTAGATTGCCTTGAGTGTTTATCATGTAGTGTGTTTCAAACAAAAGCAATCTCAAGAAATCCTGATAGGCAAGGGGGAGAAAAAAAGAAAGAAAGAAAGAAAAGATGTAGCAGGAGTAGCCAGGTGGAAGAATTCATTGTGTTTTATTTCTTCAAAATCTATCCCTCTGTTCTTCCATAAAGAATATGTGACACGGTACACACAGAACACAAAATAGATGCTCCGAGAAACGTGCTCCCATCCAGATTCAGCTTTTTAAATGTTCAAGGTTCCCAAATGCCTCTCAGAGGCATTGCCTGCACACGGCAAATTGCAATGAATTAATGGACCATGCATCGAGAACCACTGGATGAACTCGTGAAAAGCAAGAGACAGAGTTGTAAATGTGGCTTGAAAAACATAACAAAAATTAGAAGTGATGTACAGGTGAGAGACAGCTTTGAAAATGGCTTTTTCCAAAAGAAACTCCAAAGTACAGGCAGTCCTCTATTTACGACCACCGTTGTGGGACCAATTTCCATTGCTAAGGACAATCTGATGACCCGGAGTTTGGCATGAAAGCAACACAACCAGAGAACAGGTCTAACTCTCCTTTATTGCTCCAACAATGACCCCAAAAGTCTCCACAATCACAACAAATCCTGGAACAAAGCTCTCACGTGTACCTTCAGAAGCCTGCAAGTAGTCCAGGAAGCCAGGTTAATTTTTTTTTCTTATATGTATCCATGTATTCATAACCATGTTTTTACTTATACCTATTATCTTGTAAGCAATTGACAAAAATAAATAAATAAATAAATAAAATAACCAAACAGTAACCAGGGCCAGCAGTCCAATAAGCCCCACAAGACAGAGTATAGCAATCTCCAAGCGTTGGCAAGTGCACACAAGTCTCCACAGATTCAACACTTGTTTCCAACAAATGCCCCTCATAAAGATTTTTTTCCATTTTTGTTTACACTTCCATGAAGTGTTTTATTGACACTTATTGTTCTTACACATTGTATGCCATGGGCAGCTTTATAAAGGTATTAAATAAATTGGTTGAATAAATAATTTTTGCTCCACTCCATGCTCTCTGGACAAACAGACTTCAGCTCTCAGAATTATGGTCACTAATGTCCATTCCAGTCAATGAGAGACTGCATACCATCTCTGGAGTGTCTCCAGAGTGAGAAACTTTGATATGAAGCTTTATTAACACTAACGCTGGAATGTAATTTAAAAGTGAACTGGCAGCCAGGAATATCTTTCAGCGCTGATTATGAGATGGGGTCTATAAGGCTCCCCAGTCAATAAGTAAACTACCCTTTTCTGCACCGGCTGTGATCTCTCAGAGCCATCCTAAGAAGAGAATGTGCACGTGATTAGCAGCATGGGATAGATGGGTTGTGCTTTCCCACAAAATGCAGCTCTTCTCCAAGAATGGGCATATTGTGATGCAGGCTTTAATCTGCATTTGCTGGTTGACAGAGGTGGCATTCAGCAGGTTCTGACTGGTTCTGGAGAACCGGTAGCAGAAATTTTCAGTAGTTTGGAGAACCAGCAAATACTGCCTCTGACTGGTCACACCCCATCTCTTCTCTGCCTCCAGAGTCTCTCGACTAGTCGACCCAGAAGAAACCAACGGGACGTGTCCTCTTGTCTCGACCTTTCGTCCAATCACCCTAGGGGAGGAAATGGAGATTTTGCAGTAACCTTCCCCTGCCACATCCACCAAGCCACGCCCACAGAACCGGCAGTAAAAAAATTTGAATTCCACCACTGCTGGTTGATGCCTATAAGCTGCCAGTTTATTCAGACAATGTCTTTTCCTCTGTGAACATTATTACATCTTTTCAATCCCTTTTTTTTAATGATTACTGCAATTTAAGGCAGAATCTGACTCAGAGTTTCATTGGCATGTCAAAGCAGAATGATAAAATACTGTATCATTCTCATAGCAAGAGGACAAAGGAGGGGAGGAGGAGGGAAAAAGTCACACACTTGAGAAAATTTCCAAAGAAGTCTATAATACACCGTTTAAAACCTACTACTACTAATAAAGACATTTTATTTGTAATGCTAAAGGAGCCTAGACTGATAAAAACACTTCAAGCAAAACTTTGGCAACAGCCCATTAGGGCAGGAGTTGGGAATCTAATGCCATAATTTTAATGCAGTAAAACAGGTTGAGATACTTTGTTCCAGTAAAAAATAATTATGTTCAGCTTGTGCTTCCAAGGAGAAGTGGGTAGCTGCCTTCAGTATTTTTAGTTACAAAATTGTGCTATGGAATGTACAGCTTTAAAAGTCTGTTCTGTAGGCACCCTATTTGTCTGTCTGTCTATCATTTATCTATCTTAACATCCATCAATCATCTATCTATCCCATTGTGTTCAGAATGTTAGAACATCTGACCCAGTAAAAGCAAAAAATCAGGCAGTTCTGAAGAATCCTTATCTATACTGAGGTTTCTTCAACCCTCAAAGTTTTCTTATTGCTTGTAGAAAGCTGTCCAAAACAGGCCTTAGTCAATTTCATCATCTTTTTTTTTCTCCGAGTATTCAAGTGGAAACATGTTTCAAAAACCTTAGATCCTTCTGCCAAAGCAAAAACAAGAGAAATCTTTGAATGTCAAAAAAATCAATCCTTTGAACTGAAACTTAAAGCAAATTGGCAACACACTGGAAGAAACGGGCACCATATGCCTCATTACAATTAGTAGTTGGATCGCAATGATTAGTAGGCGGATAGCAATGATTATAGTTGGATGCTGAAGGACAGATCAAAGCGCTTCCTCACTGAAATGAATAAAAGAGGGCACCAATGTAGAAAGACTAACTCATTTCAATTTAGGGTGCCTTGTCACCATCTAAATAGAAGCGGGTCAGTCAATGCTATTATCTTGCCCTAAAACATCTACATGGGCTTTGTATAATAGCATCCAACTCAGAGTTGGAATAACAGAGTTGGAAGAAACCTTGGAAGTCTTCTATTCCAACCCCCTGCTTAGGCAGGGAACCCTATCCCATTTCAGACAAATGACTATCCAACATCTTCTTAAAAACCTCCAGTGTTGGAGTCCCAACAACTTCTGGGGGTAAATCATTCTTCAGAACTGCCTGATTTTTTGCTAAATGACCCAGTCTACAAGATTGTAAGACTTGTGTTACCCTATCTATCTTGATTGATGGATGTTAAGATAGATAAATTGAGCTAATTGTCAGAAAAATTCTCCTTAGTTCTTGATTGCTTCTCTCCTTGATTAGTTGCCATCCATTGCTTCTTGTCTTGCCTTCTGGTGCTTGTTTGGAGAATAGCTTGATTCCCTCTTCTTTGTGGCAGCCCCTGAGATATTGGAGCACGATTACCCTAGCCCTTCTTTTCACTAGACCAGATATACCCAATTCCTGTGACTGTTCTTTGTATATCTGAGCTTCCAGAACCCAAATCGTCTTTGTTCTTCTCTGCACTCTTCTTTCGAGAGTCTCAACATTTATTTTATATCATGGTGACCAAAACTGAATGCAGCACTCCAATCACTTCATTTCATTTGGATTTTTTTCCTATACGATTCTCTCCTGTGATGTTATGTTTTGCCCTATTCTTTATGATTGTATTTGCATGTTCCTTGCTAATTACTGTGTGCGTGCATTTCATTCACACCATTCGTTTTTACCATGGATGCCATGGAGAGAAAATCCAAAACAGGAACAATAAATATTTCTTTTCCCACTTCACTTCTAAAGGCCATTCATTTCTTTGGAATCTATTTTTTGCATCAGCTGGAATAGATGTGAGCTTTCCAACCACAGTGCCAATTTGTTGGTCTTTCCTTGGCTTGGGTGGCCAATACATCAAGCCAAGCTGCATTATAAACATGGTCATCTCCATGAGCCAACAGAAATGCCTTCAAACAAACCAAGAGAGGAGATTTAATAACATCTTGGAATACTCAATGGAAAAAAAACCCTTGTTTGCCAGCAAGCATATTTGACTGGGAAAGGAGTTCTGTGGTTTGCCAGCTTTGGAAATGGCCTATTATTGGATCAGCAGTGTGTTCTTATTACCCTGTCTGATGCATGAATCAGAATGAAATGAAGCATCACAGACGCCTCCATAAATATAATGGGTCCTTGGTGAATGCAGCTCCTGCTGCATTTATAAGCATCGTAAAGAATGTTATTTCTGTACCTTTGATAGATCAGCCCAGCAAAATGGGAAAAACAGTTTTATTAGCCTATTGGGCAAAAAAAAGAATTTGCCCTTCCCAAATGCCAATATTTGGCAGGATTTTTCTGAAATCTGAGCCAAACATCTCACTCCAAACGAGAGCTGGTAACAATGGGATGTTTTACTCAGGTTTGTCAGTTTCCTTCAAACACAAAGGTTGGCCAAGGTCAACATCATAACCTCCAGACAGAGTCCTCTGAATCAGTGGTGGGATTAAAAAAAAAAATTACTACTGGTTCTGTGGGCATGGTTTGGTGGGCATGGCAGGGGAAGGATACTGTAAAATCTCCAGTCAGAGGTGATATTTGCTGATTCTCCAAACTACTCAAAATTTCTCCAGAACTGGTCATAACCTGCTGAAGACCACCTCTGCTCTGAATTATACAGAATATAGACTAACAAGAGTTGGAACGGATCTTGGAGGTCTTCTAGTCCAACCGCCTCCTTTGGCAGGAAACCCTACACCACTTCACTGTCCAATCTCTTCTTTAAAATTTCCAGTGTTGGAGCATGCACAACTTCTGGAGGCAGTCTGTTCTACTGATCATTCTAACTGTCAGGAAATTTCTCCTTAGCTCTAGGTTGCTTCTCTCCTTAATTAAGTTCCACCTGTCGCTTCTTGTCCTGCCCTCAGGTGCTATGGAGAATAGCTTGACTCCCTCTTCTTTGGGGCAAACCCTTAGATATTGGAACACTGCTATCATGTCATCCTTAGTCTTTCTTTTCATTAAACTACCCAATTTCTAGTCAATTCCTAGACATACCCATACTTAGTCAATTGTTCTAGAATTCTAAATCTCAGAGAGTAACCTTCTGGCATTATTGGATACTCACAGTTTAGAACAACCAGAAAAAGCATAGGGCTGTAACAATTTTCCACTAGAATATCAGTGTAAAACAGGGCTGGAGTCATTTTGCTTGGAAAGGGTAGAAGACTGATCCTGAAGACTGAAGTCCTATAGACTAGCTGATATTCCTTGTTGCTATGATATCAGTCCTGGAACAGCTAGGACTGTCAACCAAACCAAGGATGAAGAATTTGAAGTTGAAAATAATCCAGGATGTACGATCAGACATACAGATATATGCCTGATGTATGCTGAAACAAGAAGTCTTTTATTTTTCTTATTGCCAGGCAGTTGGTGGAGAATCCATCCAGAACTTGAAGGATGTCTCTAAGAGTTTAATACCTAAAGTGGTGGAGAGCCTTCAAGACATTACTTCAAAATTTAGGGAGAAGTTTGCAGAACACTTGAAGCGTGGATGAAATTGACAAAATGATGCTCTGAATTCTAAGACTGGTGATGATCTCCTTCCAACCAAGAATTTCCTGCTTGTAGGCATCTGAAGAGAGGCAGCAAAGGGAACAATGGACATCTACAACATGATACCATCTCACCAATTATGCAATTGATATGTTTATCTCATAAGTCATGATATAAGCATGTAATTGTGTCATTTGTGCCATGATAGCAGTAATTGAGTGTCATTATTTTAATGTTATGGTGGCTTGTTGCAGATGGCCATATTCCTCCATCTTTGTGCCTTTCAAGATCTTTCAAAAAATGCTCTTTGGAGAAGAATTTGAATGTTCATAATCCTAATTAGTTCTCTGTAGCAGCAATCTTCTGCTTGCAGCCACCTCCACCCACCCCTGTTCATCTTCTGTTGGATGAAAGAAAATTGGCTTTCAAAGGAGAGCATTTCACATAAATTCTCATGGATGGAATATGGGGATCTTCCACCAATTTCTAACAAAGTGAACAAGCTGTGTGAATATCTCTCCAGCAATATAAAGCCACACATTTCACTTCCATCCCAAGGGAAGTCATAGTGAAGAATAGCACGCTTAAAGCTTTTCCAGACTGTGGACATGGATAGCCAGGAGACTTCAGAGCCAGGGAAAGAATGACTAACTGAAAATATTATGCTGTCTGCCACATCCAGATATTAAAATAAGCTCAACAGCAGAATAACAGAGTTGGAAAGGACCTTGGAAGACTTCTGGTCCAACCCCCTACTCACGTAGGAGACCTTATACCATTTCAGACAAATGGTTGTCCAATCTCTTTTTAAAAACCTCCAGTGTTGGAGCACTCACAACTTTTAGTGGCAAATCATTCCAATGATTAATTGTTGTCGCTGTCAAGATATTTCCTTTTATTTACAGGTTGGAACTCCCCTTGATTAGTTTCCCTCCGTTGCATCTTGTCCTGCCTTCTGGTGCTTTGGAGAATAGGTTGACACTCCTCTTGTTTATGGCATCCCCTCAAATATTGGAACACTGCTATCATGTCACCACTAGGCCTTCTTTTCATTAGACTAGACATGCCAATAAAGGAAAATATTTGTAGGTCAGGGTTGAAACGAGGGGTCCTTGGGGTTCTCTGAGCTTGGTTGTTTTCTTGCAGACATTTCACAATCAAACTAGGTAACATCATCAGTGCTAGAAGAGACTGGGAGAGGAGGAGGAGGAGGAGAGGAGGAGGGAGGAGGAGGAGGAGGAGGAGGAGGAGGAGGAGGAGGACAACGACAACTGTGGGGTCCTTGGTGCTCTCTGAGCTTGCTTGTTTTCTTCCAAACATTTCATTACCCAAATTAGGTAACCTTGTCAGTCTTAGTACTGATGATGTTACCTAGTTTGGGTAATGAAGCATCTTCAAAACAACAACCAGGCTCAGAGAGCATCAAGGACCCCTCATAGTCTAGACATATCCAACTCCTGCTTCCAGTTCCACTCTCAGGAGTCCAAAAGGAAGAGTCGTGGAGGCACAGCAGTTAAAATGCAGTACTGGAGGCTGATTCTGCCAACTATCAGCAATTTGATCCTGATCATCTCAAAGTTGACTCAGCTTTCCATCCTTCCGAGATCAGTAAAATGAGAACCCAGATTGATGGGGGCAATGTGCTAACTCTGTAAACCATTTAGAGGGTTGTAAAGCACTATGAAGTGGTATAGAAGTTTAAGTCCTATTCCTATTGCTATATAAGTCTAAATACCAATGCTCTTTACCTTCTAGGACAGGGAGAGCCATGGTGGTACAGTCGTTAGAATGCAGTACTGCAGGCTACTTCTGCTAACTGCCAGCTGCCAGTTGAACTGGCAGTTCAATTCTCACCAGTTCAAAGTTGACTCAGTTTTCCATCTTTCCAAGGTGGATAAAATAAGGACCCAGATTGTTGGGGGCAAGAGACTGACTCTGTAAACCACTTAGAGAAGCTATAAAGCATTGTGAAGCAGTATATAAGTCTAAGTGCTATCACTATTGCTATTCTTCCCTCCCTCCCTCCCTTCCTTTGTGGTACAATGGTTAGAATGCAGTATTACAGGCTAACTCTGTCCACTGCCAAGAGTTTGATCTTGATAGGGTCAAGGTTGACTCAGCCTTCCATCTTTCTGAGGTCGGTCAAGTGACGACCCAGATTGTTGGGGGCAATACACTGACTTTGTAAACCACTTAGAGAGGGCTGTAAAGCACTGTAAAGTGGTATATAAGTCTAAGTGCTATTGCTGAAAGGAAGCAAAACAAGAAGCCACACTGAGAAGCGAAACAACCTTCAGAGGTGCTGCAAGATAGATTGTGGCATAATTTTCCAAACGATCCAAGGAGCAAAACTCCTCCCTCCACACATCCCCAAATGCTCCTCTGTGTAGTTTTCAGGCAGAGAAGGTCGGTCCTCACAATGAGTCTATTATTATCACCATAATCATCCTTTCCGCCATCTTCTCAAGCCCTATTGACATCTGCAGAGCAGAGGGAGCTGGAGCCTAGCTGGAGACATCTGCTGCGGTGTTTATCATGCCAAAAACCGGGAGCCGCCTCCACATGTAAGCCGCATCCCTTGTCGCTCATTAGTGTGACACTGGTAATGAGGGAATGCATCGCAGTCTTCGCTTGCTTTAAAAGGTAACAATGCATAGACTGCAGAAATGAGCCACACGATTTGGCAGCCACTCAAGGAGAAGGCAGAGGGAGGACACGGCAGCTTCACAGTTGAACTGACTTGATAATTACCCCAGGATCTCCAAGCACCAAATGCTTCATTTCAGAAAAGGTGGGAAAGAGACCTTCACCCAAGACCACTCCAGCTGGGTTTTCTCCTCTTCTCTCTACTCCAGGACTGTAACCATCAGTGGTGGGATTCAAAAAAATTTACTATCAGTTCCGTGGACATGGTGTGGCTTGGTGGGCATGGCAGGGGAAGGATATGGTAAAGTCCCCATTCCCAGCTCACTCCAGGGGAAAGGATTCTGCAAAATCCCCNAAAGGATTCTGCAAAATCCCCACTCCCTCCCCACCCCACTAACCTGCTTTCCAGCTCCGTTCTCCTGTGCAGGGCAACAAAGGAAGACCCAGCCAATCAGTTGGGACTCGGGAGGCAGAGAAGAGATGGTGATGGGGCCAGTCAGAAGTGGGATTTGCCAGTTCAAAATTTCTGCTATCAGTTCTCCAGAACTGGTCAGAACTGGCTGAATACCACCTCTGGTAAACATCAACTGCCCAAGATGGGGAGTCTTCTGGAATCTCAATCTTTAAACATGGTTATTTTTTCCTTTGCAAATTAGGCACATCTTTCTTTGCAATAACTCCTCGACTTACAACAGTTCATTTAGTGATGGTTCAAAGTTACAACAGCACTGAAAAGTATGATTGAGGACTGTTTTTCACATTTAAGGCCATTGGTCACATGAACAAAATTCAGATGCTTGGCAACCAGTTCATATTTATGATGGTGGCAGGATCTTGGGGGCCATATGATCACCTTTTGTGAATACCTGACACACAAACCGCCATGTTCCTAACACAACAACTGCCATGATTCCCTTAACAAATGTGGCAAGAAAGGTTGCAAAATGGGGGGAGGGAATTCACTTAACAACTGTCTCACTTGAGCAAAAAGGCTAGGCTCAATTGTGCAAATTGAGCAAAAAGGCTAGGCTCAACAAAAGGTGATCATATGGCCCCCAAGATCCTGCCACCATCATAAGTTGAGACATTTATTTATGTATTTAGTTTTGCTCGAAAACCACTCCAGGATGGTTCCCTGAACAGAGAGAGAGACAGACAGACAGAGACAGAGGGAGGGAGAGGGAGGGAGAGGGAGAAAGACAGAGACAGAGAGAGACAAAGAAAGAGACAGAGGGAGGGAGAGGGAGGGAGAGAGAGAGGAAGGAAGGGAGAGGGAGGGAGGGTAAGAAAGGGAGAGACAGAGAGAGGGACAGGGAAGGGGAGGGAGGGAGAGACAGAGAGGGAGAGAGGGAGAAAGAGAGAGAGAAAGACAGAGACAGGGGGAAGCAGGGAGGGAGGGAGAGGGAAGGAGGGTGAGAGAGAGAGAGAGGGAGGGGGAAGGGGAGGGAGGAAGGGAGGGAGGGAGAAAGAGGGAGAAAGGGAGAGACAGAGAGAGGGACAGGGAAGGGGAGGGAGGGAGAGACAGAGACAGAGAGAGGGAGAGAGGGAGAAAGAGAGGGAGGGAGAGGGAGGGAGGGAGAGAGAGGGGGAGAGGGAGGGGGAAGGAGAGAGAGGAAGGGAGGGAGAGACAGAGAGAGGGAGGGAGGGAGAAAGGGAGAGAGAGGGAGGGAGAACTGCAATAAATAAATGCACATTTGTTACAGGATTTATGTTTCACATTGCAATATTTATGCTGGATCTTCCTGCATGGGCATTCTTGTGTATGTCTGTGAGCTACAGATTTAGTTTACATCTGGATGCCTTGTTTTAACTATGGGCTCCTTGTCATGTTCTTTATGAACAGAAAGGCAGGCGACTTGATATATGTCCTATAATTAATTAATACAGCGAGAGAGAGAGAAAAACCACTGAGCATCATCTTCCTTTGCAGGAAGCGAGAGCCAAAATGACAGACATGCCGAAGAGTGAGCTATTCCTGCATCCATGCCAACAGTGACATAGCAACTCCACCGCCAGAGAGAACTAGCCTGTTTCAAGGATTGTTTGGCTCCGTAATAATAGGAGCCCTTGCAAAATAGGAGCGTTGCTGCCAGTCAGAGACCATCTGGCAATGGGAGATTTGCCCTTTGTTTCTGATTCATCCAGTCTTTCCAAAGTAGCCACCTCTTTGATTAGAGGGAGTTAAAAAATTGGTGTGGTGAAAGAACTGTGGATGGAACTCTTCCCTGTGGGGGGGTCTGGCCCGGGTACATACAGTCCTCACACTGATCGCTCATTTTATGATTGTTTGAAGTTATGGCGACCACAGAACAGGTGCTTTAGGGCCCGTAAAACACCCTGAGGAGTCATAACAGGTCATGTGCCCTTGCAGTTACATGACCACATGTCAGGTGGATGAGCTGGACCATCAGTTGTGCTGTTCCGTGGTCACATGACCATATTTGCAATTGTGTTGTTGTTGGTGGTGGTGGTGGTGGTTTCCAGCAGAGGTGGTATTCAGCCGGTTCTAACCAGTTCTAGAGAACCGGTAGTGGAAATTTTGAGTAGTTCAGAGAAGCAGCCAATCCCACCTCTGGCTGGCCCCGCCCCCATCTATTCTCCGCCTCCCGAGTCCCAGCTGATTGGCTGGGTCTTCTTTGGTTGCCTTGCACAGGAGNCGAGTCCCAGCTGATTGGCTGGGTCTTCTTTGGTTGCCTTGCACAGGAGAATGGAGCTGGAAAGCAGGTTAGTGGGGTGGGGAGGGAATGAAGAGTTTACAGTATCCTTCCCCACCCACACCCAACAAGCCATGCCCACAGAACCGGTGGTAAAAAAATTTCCAGCGTTGTTTGCCAATGTCCATCCACAGACACCCATTCATCATTCACTGAACTTTATTTGCTTACTGACCTCCACATTAAGGACTGCAGCATTCGCTTTACAAGCACTGTGAAAAAGGTAACAAGATTTTTTTCAAAAGGTCATTTGGGTGCCTGAATTTACCACAGTGATTCCAGACTTGATTACGGATTGAAATGTCTATGCAGATTCTCAGTCATCCAGATCATGGTAGTACCAAAGATGCTTTCCCACCTCCTTTTCTTTTTTTCAAGAGACAACTGGATTTCCAGAAAATCCAGTTGCCTCTTGGGGGGAAGGAAACCACCTCTGAGATTACAGATTTAAGTTGAGAGCTACCTGTATTTCACAAAAAGGTAACAAGGTAAAAAGGTCGTTTGGGTGCCTCAATTTACCTCAATTTACCAGAGTAATCCCAGGCTCAATTACAGTTGTAATTTGAGGACTACTTGTATGTATGCTTATATCCAGATCAAGTACATAAACGTCTTACTAAAAAGGATTTATTGGGTTCAGATAGTATCAGCATATCCAAACCTTTTAATGCACCACCCCAGCCTAAGTATGATAAATTATCCAGACAACCTGGCAGGAGAAACTCAAGTTAATGTAAATAATCAAAGTAGCCTAGTTGAGCTATTTTACTCTGGGGAAACACAATCAGCTCCATCTTGCTGCCTATTAATGAGAAGATGATTGATCGCTTCCAAAGATGTCTATTCTTATAACTTAGTCAATGTTTTTACTATTGATTTGCCATTAGTTGATTTTTTTTAAAAAAAAGGGTGTCACCAGAGATATAATCTAGCTGGTTCGATGTGTTTCTAGTGGAACCAGTTATTGTTTTCTTTCCAAAATTAAATCCCATATTTCCTCATTCTGTACTAAAATGAATAAAAATGTATAACTGAAGATGGAAGGTTGGATGGGAAATTGAGTTGCAGTTCAAGTAGATCACTGAAAAGATCTCAATGTCTTCAGTAAGAACAAAAACTGACATGATCCAGATAGACCCTGAGAAGATCAGCAGGATTGGCCAGAAAAACATTTCTGCAGCAAAGGGCAAACCCTGAAAAACATGAAGAAAGGCAAGACGGTTGGAAGACATGGGAAGTTGGGGGACGGGCCAACCAGAAGATCAGTGAAAGACGTAAGAAGATGCTGAGAAGATGGAGGGGTGGACAAGCCAGTGGGAACTTGATGAGAAAATCAAGGGGTGGACAGACAGGCAGGAAGATGCAAAAGTGATGGAGTGTACATCACAACCAGTTGTTGCTTAATTTAGATAACACCCTGGGTATCTGTATTCTCCGTCTGCTTAAACAAAACAAAAGTCGAAAAGACAACCCACCTGAAAAAAGGCAGACCAACAACTGAAGTTTGCATGTTAAATTATTCCCCCTGTCAAGCCAAATTCTACAGGTTCAGCCTTCAGCATAAAACACTACAATTCTACTCTATGGTTGCACAGCCTCCCTCCTCATTGCCCCCTCCCCTTGACTTCCTCCTTTAGCCCTAACAATTATGACGCCCCATTTCCTCTGCACAGGGGGCCTCCATGGACTCTCTTTGGTAGATTTAATAAGCTTGAGTTATTGCTGTTCAATCTACTCATCAACTGCACATCTAGGATTACAATTTCAACCATGCCAGCCGACGTGCTGCGTGTCACTGCAGGAGACAGGAGACAGGAGAAAGGGATGATCAAAGGGAGGAGTTTTTTTCCCACCTACCCTGAGTTTCTTTTACACACACACATACACACACACACACACACACTCCTCTGTCTGCATCAGCATCGAATCCCTCAAAGAGAGAGATGGCTCCAGGGCAGAGGATAGTATGACTAATTTGTAAGTCAGCCTCTGCCTCCCTTCCACTGCATGATAAAGACATTAATATTATGGCTAAGAGGATTTCTGTTATTGGGGGAGGGTGTTACCTGTTATTCAGGTCATCCTGCCCCTCAGATGGCTTCTCTCGGAATCCCATTGAGGAGGGGGGGAGAAATAGATTAAACTCTGAAATTGGAGTATGCCTATTGGATCGTGTTTCTTTGGCCCTTCCAGTTCCTTTGCTGACAATGCTTGGGATAAACACGTATTCATCATCTGAAATTAAAATCATACAAAGTCATACATTGGAAGCTTTGCCAGCAGTTTGGGTTCGAATGCAGCAAAAATAAATCATGGGGAACCCCAAATTGACAAAATTCTTGAAAATGAGCAGGTCAAGATCTGGTGGGACTTTCAGATCCAAATCACTGGCCCACAGCACGTCTGACATCACTGTTGTGGAAAAGAAAAATGTCTGGTTGATATTGCAACACAAAGTGATGCATGAATTGAAGAGAAACAGCTAGAAAAAAATATAACAAAATATTGTCTTTTGCAAATTGAAGTTGAGTGACAGTGGACGATGAAATCAATGGTTATACCAATATTAATAGGAGCTGTTGGAGCAATAGCAATAGCACTTAGATTTATATACCACTTTATAGTGCTTTACAGTCCTCCCTAAGTGGTTTACATAGTCAGCATATTGACCCCAACAATTTGGGTCCTCATTTTACTCACCTCGGAAGGATGGAAGACTGAGTCAACCTTGAGCCTGGTGAGATTCGAACTGCCAAATTGCAGCAGAAGTAGCTTGCAGTACCACACTCTAACCACTGCACCACAAAGGGTTGTCTAGATGCATGGAAATCCTGAATATCCTAACTTTGCAAAATATCATCCTACTTGGACCTGCCTATATACTCAAAAAGATGCTACCTTTACAGCTCTTAGGTCCTTGGTTAGGACTTGAACTGTTAAGCTTTTAACCAATCCCAGACTGTGAATCAAATGAAAGATGAAAGCTTAAACAATAACAAAAAAAAATCTCAAAGGGAGGACCACTAGATCTTTTTCTGCCATCAGCTTTCTGTGTTTCTAAATATTATTCACTCTATGTTCTTTTTAAGCTACAATGTACGTAAGGGCAGGAATAAAACACAGCAGCAAAAACCATCTTAATATGCTTGCACATTGATTCCTTTTGTGTGGTGTTGTAGTGAGGTTCCTGCCCATTAATAAAACACTACAGAGGAATGAATGAGTTTTGTATAGTGAAATCACGTTGATTTAGTTTTGGCCATGTTTCATTGATGCATATATAGAAAAAGACAATGAAAGAAAAGGAGGAAAAAAATAGTGTTATTCTAGCAAGGAATAGATAGCATTGCCAGAACTTGAGATAAACTGCAGTGATCAGTGGACAAATTATTATTTTTTTAAAAAAGAGAATGGTAGAAGGATGAATTTCTAACATTTTGATTTAACACTGAATTGCATAAAAAGTTCCAGGCAACTGTGAAATCTATGTGTCAGCTTTCAAGAATCTTTCTTCTGCTTGTCTTTCCAGCTGCCATACTAATGGGGGGAGGGAGGATAAACTGGGCTTTGTGGGGAGAGAAGAATGTTAGAGGTTTTAGAGAGTAAACTAACACTTGGGGAAAACTTTATTGTTTATGCTTACTTGCTTACTGTGCAGCCACAGCATCTTATCTAACCAGGCCAAAGTTAATGGCCAGATGTCTGCATCACCACCTGAAGATGCCTCACATGACATTATACACAACTCAGATTGGATGGACTGTTTGAAGTTTGAACTATTGTGGGTGGGAACATTGCCATAACTTTGTATATGTGATTTTCCCACCTAATATCTTAGATCTTGAATTCTTTTGATGCTACCACTTGATTTCCAGTAAAAGTCCTTTTCTCTATAACAATGGAATCTAAGGGTGTCTTTCTTGGATTTTGAATGGAGCTTCACCTGACATTATTCAAGATCTGAGATATTACAACTCAGCTTGCCCTGGCTCCAGAAGGGGAAAGAGAATGTTAAAAACAATAGTTCCCATCATGAAAGGATAATGGTTGGAGGTTGGGTCTATTTATCCGAAGGAATTATTTAATGGGAAGGAGAGAACATATTATATCACAGACTGCTGCCTTTTTTAATCCAAAACAAATTAGAAATGTTCACACAGTCAATGATTTCATAAGATAAATGTTTCCTTGAATCATAACCCTCAGGTCTGAAAATGGGAAGGAGAGATTGTGTGATGGAATGAGAACATTCACACACAAAGTTCAAGTCGTACTCAACTTCCGACTGTTCATTTAACAATAGCTCAAAGTTATAATGGCTTTGGGGAAAAGGGGATTTATGAGCTGTCATCCCGCTCATAACAATTGCACTTTTCCCACAGTCAAAAGATCGCAACTTGGGGGCCTGACAACCAGCTCACATTTACAATCAATTTCAGCATCCTGTGTTCACATGATCATGGTTTGCAATCTTCCCGGCTGGTTTCCAATAAGCAACATCAATTGGGGAAGACTAGATTCACTTAACAACAATGTGAGTCACTGAACATCCAGTGTAAAATGGTCAACAAATGGGTCTGGTTATAGGATGACTTGCTTTCCAACCACACCAATATACAACAGAAATTCCAGACACAATTATGATGGTAAGTCAAGGACTATCTGTAAATTCATAGGGGAGAAAGATTCGATTTTATCTCCTCCCTGACAAATTCATCTTTTATGCATGGGCAAACTCAAGATCATCTGCAATGAGTTCTATAATTACTCTTTGTGTTTCAGATGTTTTACAAATATGTAAAAAAAGAATCCTGCAAGATGGACCTATTGATTTATTTCACTTGCATTGTCAAAATGTTACATTTGGTCTTGCACATTTGTGAATGCTCAGGGTCCTTCTGCTCTCCCCAAGTTGTCTTCAATATTTTTGCTAAGTGTTCCTGAGGAATTAAATGGAAGTGACAGCTTCGGGCCAGCTTGAAGATAATATGTTTAGAAAGAGATTATGTAAACTAATATTATGTTTAATTAATGAATGTCTATTCCAAGAGAGCTGGAATTCTAAACCTAGCTGAAGTGACAGTGTTTAGCAGAATCCTTTTGCAAATTTGCTTTGGTGCACCTGGGTTCCTTAAAAACAAATACCACCAGGTAGCCTATTTTTCCTTCCAATGTGGTATAATTCCCAATATTCTAGTGAAAGGATTAGTTTTATTTTATCTAATCCAATGGAAAGTTAGAAAGGAATTGTGTGATGGTTGTGATGTTACAACAAAGTCCACCCCCACAAGATACTTATGTGCCATGTATGGAGGGGCAAACCTACAACTGTGACTTCATGACAAAAATTTGATCAACTAGGCATCATTGTGGGAACGAATGGTTGCATGTGCCTAAAATAATTGAAATTGAGGACTCTGTCAATAAAATAACTGTTGGCAAGGCAACGACTCCATGTGGACCTGGAAATAGTAGATTATCTGGACCTCTTTCAATTGGGTTTAGGTTTAGATCAGTGGTGGGATTCAAAAGTATTTACTACCAGTTCTGAGGGCATGGCTTGGTGGGAATGGCAGGGGAAGGGTATACTGCAAAATCCCCATTCCCTCCCCACCCCACTAACCTGCTTTCCAGCTGCATTTTCCTGTGCAGGGCAACAAAAGAAGACCGAGCCAATTAGCTGGGATTCGGGAGGCAGAGAAGAGATGGGGTGGGCCCAGTCAGAGATGGGATTTGCCGGTTCTCCCAACTACTCAAAATTTCTGCTACCAGTTCTCCAGAACCTGCTGAATACCACCTCTGGTTTGGATATAACATTGTGATAGCATTGGTTGCACTTATCAATGATGTCTGTCAGGACCAAGTTAAAGATGATGTGCTCTTGGTCCTTCTTCATCTCTCAGGTGCATTCCACATCATCAATCATGACAGTCTTCTGGATCACACACACACCCCAGTGGTTGGGCCTGGGAGGGGGGATATTGCTTTATAGGGGGTCTCCTCCTCCTTCCCGCTTTTTCTGAGGCAATTCCAGTCAATATTGGTAAACAGGAAGAAATCCAGCCAAGTCCCTTGCTTTGATAGTTCTCACAACGTTTGAGGCTCGCTCTACTATTATCCAACATCTATGAGTCTCTAGAGTTCTGGGAGTCAGGTGGCATATAAATTTAATACATGATGATAACGGTGATGGAGATGGAGATGCTAATGATTCAGTCTTTGTACCTGGAGGCTGTAATTGTTTGTATAAAGAAGAACAAGCAAAGACACAAGCTTATCACACGGAGTGGTTTAATTTGCTGGTCACAGTGATCCTTAGTTTTTGTCCAAATGGTACAACTCTAGGAGGAATTACTATGTGTCTTAAGGATCCTCCTGGATTCTCAGGTCCTACTCAGGTCCACAGTCAGGAAGCCTTTGCACAGGTCAATTCTGGGTACTGGTTACATCCCCTTCTGGATTCTTTACAAAGTCATTCATGCCAAAGCCACCTTCAATTTAAACTATTCCAATGCATTTTAGATAGGGCTGCCCTTAGAAACTACTCAGAAGCTACCATTAATCCCCACAAAGTTTCAGTCTGTCTATAGAACTCATAAATGAATAAATACCTGTAGGAATATAGGTTTTGTTTTTCTTCTTTTAAGACTGGGGGAATTCATCAAACTTTTGCCAGGAATATGTATCTGAAGGGCTGCATTCCAGGTGGTAGACTAAAATTTGTGAATTTCTGAGTTATGGCTTATTTTGTTAAGAGAGCCTCTATCCATTCTCAGTGTCATAAGCTGAATGGATTCTTGCTCTGATTTGTTTAGCAGGAGTCTGCACGTTCTCCAGCTTAATGATTATCAACAGAAATAATCTTATTAAATATGACCTTTACTTTTATTGTGCCTGGCACTTTAAGGATTTCATATGCAGCACATAAACCAGTTTATTCCATTGTTTTCCATGGGTATGTTTGCACTCCCACTGGCAAATGGCAGTGGTTTATTACTTAATTTATTGCTGAACTAAAGTACTAAACTTCTCTACTATCTGTGATGCAGTGACAATGAATTAACTGTTTTTCTAACTCATAAAACCTAGGCTTCTGGCTCACTCTTTTCCTTGAGGTTAATAGAAATCCTGCTATGTTTGGAGTCTGGCCAAGGAATGATCATGATAAAGCTATTACAAGGTCAACACCTTCATAAAACAGGAATCAGTAATGAAGGTTCAACAAACAATATATCATGGATACTCCTAACTCTATGAGTGGTTATTCCGGTAGCAAAGTATTTTATGGAAGGAGTTGGAAGCAACCTCAGTGGTCATTTAATTCAACCTTCTGCTTGTTGTAGAACTCTTTTAAATCATAGATGGCCATCCACTCTTTGTTGCTCTGAGCAAGCCCAAAGATGACATAATGAAATCCAGTTGAGTCCAATCCTTTTATCTGAACATAGAATAATAGAATTGGAGGGGATCTTGGAAGCCTTCCAATCCAGACCCCTACTCAAGGAAAAGGCCCTATACCATTTCAGATAAATAGTTGTCCAGTCTCTTTTTGAAACCTCCAATGATGGAGCTCCCACAACTTCTGAAGGCAAGCTATTCTACTGATTGATTCCTCTCACCATTAGGAAATTTCTCCTTCATATAGGATGCTTCTCTCCTTGGTTAGTTTCCAACCATTGTTTCTTATCTTGCCATTGGTGCTTTGGAAAATAGGTTGAGCCCCTTGTCTTTGTTGGAGCCCCTCAATTATTGGAAGATTACTATAATGTCTTCCCTAGTCCTTCTTTTCATTAGAGTGGACATGCCCAATTCCTGCAACCATTTTTCATATGTTTTAGCCTCCAGCCTTCCAGCTCCCTAATCATTCTTTTTGCTCTTCTTGGCACTCTTTCCAGTGTCTCAACATCTTTTTTTATATTCTGGTGACCAGAACTGCATGCAGTATTCCAAGAGAGGTCTGATGAAGACTTCATAAAGCGGTGTTAGAGCTTTACATAATCCCTCTATTAATGCAGCCTAGAATTCCATTGGCTTTTTTAGCTGCTGCCACACAGCAGCATAACACCTAACAGCTAATACCTAAGGTTGAGGAAAGCTTATCTATATTCTTATCCACATTTGGTCTCCAGAAATTTTAAACAAGGATAATTCTAAATCTACCTGAACATTCCAAAGATTGAACTCAGGGCCTTTCATGTGTAAAGCCATTTTAAGGCAGGTGGACGTCAACTCAAGTCCATCCATCTTAAATTTGCTGAGATGGAGAAACACAGATATGAAGCAGGCATTTGGCCATTGAGCTTCATCATCACCCCAAAATTAACTTCATCAAATGCCTCCAAGGTGTTCCAAGCACCCTTGATTTTTGATTTTTCAAACCCAAGCTACCTTTGCTGTTAAGCCAAAAATATTTTTCATAGGAAAGAAGAACATGATTATCTGCACAATTAGGCATTTCAGAATACAATTGTATTTTGTTTGTTTGACTTTTCACTCTCTCATCTCTCTCTCTTTCTTATTTTTAAAGCTAAAAGAGGAATTTGTAGGACAGGGCAGGGGGAGGTTATACCACAGCTCCTTCTAGCGGTTAAAAATATCACTGAACCTCTGCAAGGAACAATCCAATCCTAACACTATATTGAGTAGATGTTACTTAGGATTACCAATAGTTATTCTTCAGTGTTAACAAAATTGCTTCATTTAGCACTAGGGAAAGAGAGCTGCAATTTTTCAAAAAGATAAAGGAGGATTCTTAATCAAGTTGACATGAACTGCAGGGATATTTTGCTACCTGACCACTATTTTCCAAAATGATCACTGGTATCCCACAGTTCTCCATTATCAGCAATCCTGAATTTGCCATGCTGATGATAGATAGATACATTGATAGAGATAGAAAGATTAGATAGATAGATAGATAGATAGATAGATAGATAGATAGATAGATAGATAGATAGATAGACAGACAGACAGACAGACAGACAGACAGACAGACAGACAGATAGATAGATAGGTGATAGGTAGATGATAGATTGATTGATTGGTAGAGATAGATTAGATAGATAGATAGATAGATAGATAGATAGATAGATAGATAGATAGATAGATAGATAGATAGATAGATGGAAGCAAATGTTTCTGTTTGGGACTCTACTGCACCCTCAGAGCCCACCATCCTTAGTGGTGAGAAATGCTTCCTCCATAATGGAGTTGCTACAAGCGATTGTTCATCTATGTAGGTCGTCAGGTATCCATTCGCTAACTGAATCCTAGAATAATGGACAGTTAATCTTCAATTATCAACCTGGCAGCACTGATAGGGCTGGTGAGGATTGTGTTAACGTTTGCTCGTTAATCATGGAAAAATGTGCAGGAGCACTGCCCATTCGATAAATGATGTGTGGCATCTGTGATCAGATCTGTGTAGGCAAATACAATGGGTTATAAGACAAGGCTAAGTCATGCATACAAATTGCCAACCAGAGTCATGAAAGGGATACAAATGGCACACCCCTTTGTTCCTGGGTGCTCAATTCTCTTAAAGAAAGACTTGGCACTTGAAAATGAACAGCAATAGCACTTAGACTTATGTACCGCTTCACAGTGCTTTGCAGCCCTCTCTAAGTGGTTTACAGAGTCAGCCTCTTGTCCCCAACAATCTGGGTCCTTATTTTAACCACATCGGAAGGTTGGAAGGCTGAATCAACCTTGACCCCAGCAGAATCAAACTCTTGACAGTGGGCAGAGTTAGCCTATGATATTATATTCTAACCATTGCACCACTATGGGAGGGAGGGAGGGAGGAAGGAAGGAAGGAAGGAAGGAAGGAAGGAAGGAAGGAAGGAAGGAAGGAAGGAAGGAAGATAGGGGGAATCTCAGGTGGGATGCCCAATGTCAAAAAGCAGGAGGAGGTCCAAGTCAGTTTGGGAGAAGCCTTCTTAGGGACAAAATGGATCATTAGCTGCAAGATTTATGATATCCATTTTGCCCTTGGTGGCACAGTGGGTAGAATGCAGTATTGCAGGCTAATTCTGCTCATGTTGCCAGGAATTCGATTCCTTCAATGCTGATTGGCTCGAGATGGACTGAGCCTTGCATGATGAGTAAAATGAGGATCCAGATTGATGGGGGGCAATCAGCTCTAAACCGCTTAGAGAGGGTTGTAAAGCACTATGAACTAGTATATAAGTCTAAGTGCTATTGCTATTCCCTTAGAACTCCCTGAAGTTGTCAGAATGCAAAAGAAGAATCACAATTTTGGAGTCTATCCATTCTGAAGGATTCTGGTAGCTGTCAAACAAATGCTGGCAATGCCCTAAACTCAGGGTTTACAAACCTGTATTATACTTCCAATTAATCTACTCTCATAGCATATTAACCCCAGGAGGCTTCTGTGTGCCATTTTAACATTACCAATTTAGTTCTAGCAGCTAATATATAAGCAGAAGAAATCCAAATTCTATTTCTGGATCCTTTCACAACTACAGTGTCCTTGACTTTGATCTCTGCTATGATTGTTCATTTTTAAGTATGAAATCTGAAGTCCCAAGGTGTTTGATAAAGTAGAGCCAAGGATACATTGCCAGCTTGTCTCTAAATCAAAATAATTTGATGCCTCTTTAGTCACATGCATTTTTTCTCCAAAAATGAAATGAACTGAGCTCATAAAAAAAATGAGGGGGGAGAGAAAATGTCTCTCCAGTTGCTCCACACATGAAATGAATTACAGCAAGATCATTGTCTCCAGCAAAGGCAGGAAAAGTCTGCAGAACCTAACAAATAGCTTTCCAATTAATAGGCCACATAATTCATCAGAACATGGGGAGATGGCTTATATGAGTCCTGCAGCCCAGCCAGGATTTTCAAAAGGTTTGGTGGAAGGTTTGATAGACATGCTAGGGACACAATTGGCAAAGGAGGTGTGGGGGGAAGAGGGAGGGAGGGAGGGAGGGAGGAAGGAAGGAAGGAGAAGAGAAAGAGGAAGGGGAGGGAAGGGAGAAGGGAAGGAGGAAGGGGAGAGGAGGGGAAGGGAAGGAAGGAAGGAAGGAAGGAAAGAAGGAAGGAAGGAAGGAAGGAAGGAAGGAAGGGAGGGAGGGAGGGAGGAAAGAAGGAAGGGAGGTCCCGTTTAAAAGTCTGTCGAGCACTAGAGAGAGAAACAATAACAATATAATCACATTATAGGCCAATCCCACAGGATTCGTGGAATGCATCTGGGATTGGAAATTCTTTTATTTTTGCATATCGTAGATCCATGAAGAGAGCTTTTTTAAAATATTGGTGAAGCCAGTAGCAAAACAACAAAAACAGCTCAAGTAGACAACATGAGCCACAAGAAACCTTGGAGACACCCCAGGCCAGCCAACACCCCACCCCCCAACCTTCGCCCACCCTCGATTCAATCGCTCACAAAGTTGTAATTCACAAATTAACAAATTGGTTGGTCTAAATTCTGGGAGAATATAGGAATTAGCTTACGTCAGGCATTTCTCTACCCTGGTCACACTGTTGCTTGAGAATGTTTTATTTTATTTTTTCTTTAATCACCTTGGGTGGAAGAAACACAGCCATCCTGTAAATCCGCTTGAGTGTTAAAGGCAAGGAGCTTGTTAATGGCTTTAAGCTGATAGCTATCTGCTAGGCTCAGGCAATTTCTCAAATCAAACAGAAACCATCCCGGTTTACTGTTTTGCTGGAAGACAGAATACCCAATGGCCAAACGGCCAGTATTAATGTCCTATTACCAAGATATTATCACCTGCTTGGGGCAAGGCACAGTTCAGGTTAACCTGAGCAATACATTCAGGAAGATGGTTTCATGCCAAGGATGGATACAAGTGCATGCCCGGAGAATTTCTCTGGACTACAATTAGTAGTGCGATTCAAATAATTTAACAATCGGTTCTCTGCCCTAATGATTTCTTCCAACAACCAGTTCACCAATCCGCTCAGAAAGTTAACAACTAGTTCTCTTGAACTGCTGTGAACCGGCTGAATCCCACCACTGACTACAATCCATTTTATTTCATTATGAATCAAAACATTGGCTATTGAGACCTTCTCTGGCATATGTTTCATTAGCCATCTGACCTACCCACATAATTTTTCAGAGCCCATTCAGCAAAATAGACTGTAGGCATGTAAAATTGTGAAGCCAGACAGCACCGTCGCTTTTACTCTGGGTATCATTCGTTCTGCGTTTCCACCTGTTGCTAGAACAGCATTTGCAAGGAAAACAGGATTGGCTGGTGACCGAAGGCGATGCATAATTTAGAATATCCTCTTTTTTGTAACATGGCAATAGCCACATTGTGTAGGCTTGCAATGCTCAGCTAACAATGGCAAACTGGATTCATAGTCTTAATTCTTCCAGATTCAGAATTCTGCTTTGGCTTTGGCTTGCAAAGTGTGTGTGAGAGGAAGAAGGAAGGAAGGAAGGAAGGAGAATAGAGGTGGAGAGGAATGGAAGGATGGAAGGAGGGAAAGAGGGGAGCAGGGAGGGAGGGAGGAAAGGAGGAGAATAGAAGTGGGGAGGAATGGAAGGATGGAGGGAGGCAGAGAGGGAGGAAAGAAGAAGGAAGAAAGGAAGATAGAGGAGGGANGATGGAAGGAGGGAAAGAGGGGAGCAGGGAGGGAGGGAGGAAAGGAGGAGAATAGAAGTGGGGAGGAATGGAAGGATGGAGGGAGGCAGAGAGGGAGGAAAGAAGAAGGAAGAAAGGAAGATAGAGGAGGGAGAGGGGGAAGGGAGGGAGGGAGGGAGGAAGGAAAGAAGGAAGGAAGGAAAGATCTCCATTTCACAACATTTCTTGGGAATGATTTGCAAATCTATCACCACCTTCTGGGATATTTTTGGAATCTCCAATTGAGCCTAACTATGTGCAATTAAATAGGTGTTAGCCACAAGATGAACCTGCCTTCTATCCCCATCCTAGCCCTAAAGTTTGTCCCACAGCGTCTCCCATCTGTTCTGCTATTGAGGTCCTCCACCTTGCCACTGGTACTTCTCTTCTCTCTTTTTTTATCACCTCTCTCCCAGCATTATGGACTTCTCCAGGGATCTGGGCTGTTTTGGATTTTTTTTGCATAATTTATGTGAAAACAAAATAATTTAAACCTGGTCCTTTGTGCCTCCAGTGAGAACGGTGAACTGACTTGTTCTATGATCCATTTGTTTGTTTTCCTAGCGTTCTCAGGAGTCTTCCCCAACACAGAAGTTCAAAAGCATTCATACTTTTTCTACTCTGTTTCTTCAGAGTCCAAGTTTGATAGCCATAGTTTTGCAGTCTAGCCTACAGCTCTGATATTCCCTAGGTGGAACTCTTTCATCCAAGTACTCATTAGGCTTCCTTTCAAAGCCAAGCCAGGATTAAACTAACTCAACTTGCTCAGATCTTTTTTTCTTCCTTATCAGCATGTTGTTGTTGTTGTTTTTTGTCTAATTCTTGCTCTCCTCTGCTGTTTCGTTCTCCTTTTCCCCCTGAAACAAAAATTAAAAGTAGTGTCATACTAGGAAGGGCAGGTGATGGCACCTTTATTTTTCCATATATATATGTGTGTGTGTGTGTGTGTGTGTGTGTGTGTGTGTGTGTGTGTGTGTGTGTTGTCGTGTGGTGTTGTGTGCTGTTCAGCTTCCTTGGGTATTTCCACGTCATTGTATTTGTGCATTTAAAGTTGTAGCAATGTTTCAGCAGAATCTCATCTGCCATCATCAGCTTTCTGTATTGAGTTCATATGTGGGTCAGGCTATCACAGCGTTAGTTTTAAATTTGAGGCTAACCTATGTTGTCCGGATGGTTTTTTCTACATCCTGATTGGTTGGGAGTCTTGGTCTGCTTTATTGGTCTTGGAGTTTGTTTGATTGGTGTTTCTGGTTTCTTCTGTCTGTTTTGTGGCTTTGATTGGCTGGCAAACATTTGTGTTCCTGTATTGGAGGCTTTTAGTGCAGCTTGGCTTCGAGTAAAAGACGGCTATCATTTATCAGGAGCCAGGTTTCATCCTGGGTGCCTGGTGGGGGTGTGTTTGAGCTGGAGGTATCAGAGGGAGTGTTTGGTGCCAGGTGTTTGCCTGGCTTGTGATGTGGAGATCTTTCTATTTGAAAGTGCAGGGCTTCCAAATGATTGAGCAGTCTGGTGGAATCATCTCTTTTACTCATACTTTCAGGTCTTTTTTCATTCTCTATGGCTTCTCTCGATGATTCTGTGGCTGGGGTTTCTATAGTGGGCTAGGGTTTTGGGCTGCATTGAAAGTCGATGCTATCCTGTGGCTTTCATGTGTTGGACTAGTGAGGAGGTGTGTTCCAGTTTTTATGCATTTTTGTTCATACTAGGCGGGTACTTATTCTGTTGGTCTGTCCAATGTATGTGCTGGGCATGATGCACAGGGACTTCATATATGCCTTGGTTTTCCAGGTCAATTTTATCTTTGGGGTTTCAAGGATGGCTGCTATTTTTTGTCTGTTTTGAAGGCAGTCTTGATGTGATGCCTGTGTAGTATCTTACTGATTTTGTCTGTAGTACCTCTTAAGTAGGGCAGGAAGCTCTTCTCATAGGTCTGTTTATCTTCTAGGTCTCATTGTTCTATGTGTGTTTTTGTGGATCGAGCTGCTAATTCTGTTTTTGTGGAAGGGCCATTGGTTGTCAGTACTTTAGTCAGGTTGCATAGTTCAGTCTTTATATGTGGTCTTGTTCTGCCAGGCATTTGGTTCTGGCATTAGTGTTTTGGCCACGGAGTTTATCTTGTGCTGGGTGGTGGTGGGATTGGGTATTGAGGTAGCGGTTGGTGTGTGTTTTCTTCTGGTATACAGTGTGTCCTAGGTGTGCACATCTGTTCTTTTGTAGATTAAAACATTAGGAATGGTAGTTGTTTGTTTATTTCCGTTCATGGTGAACTTGATTTTGGGGTGTGTGCTGTTTATGTGTGTTAGGAAATTGTTTAGGTTTCTTTTCCATGGGGCCAAATCACAAATGTGTCATCGATAGTTCTTGCAGCATAGTTTGGGTTTGTGGTGGAATTAGCCCAGGGCTCTGGATTCAAATTCTTTTCATGAACAGGTTTTAATGACGGGTGAAGTGGTGATCAACGGGGGCTCCTTCAATTTGCTTTGTATCTTTGTCCTTTGTATATGAAATATGTGTTGGTTAAGCAGTGTGTTCTGCTAGTTCCATGGGTGTTTAGCTGGTGGTATTTATTTTTGGATGATTTCAAGAGTTCCTTTTATCACGACCTGAGTGAATAGTGAAACCAAATCAAAATTACAAGCAAATCTTCTTGTTCCACATGTAGTATCTTTGATCATTTCAAGAAGTGGTATGAGTTTGGAACATTGTGAAGAAGTGGTATGAGTTTTCTACATCTGCTTGTTACAGCATGGGGCTGTGAGCTGTTTTGCTAAGTTTTTAGCTAGGTTTTGTAGTGGTGCTCCTCTGGAGCTGACTATGGGTCTGAGAGGTATGCCTTCTTTGTGTATTTCTGTGAGGCATATAGATTGGGGCATCTGGAAGATTTTTCTCTTGGATGATCATCTGTTGGATCTCTTTGCTCATGTGGCTGGTTATAATTTTTCTTCTTGGTTATTTTTCCAGCAAAAACACTGGGCACAAACAGATCCCGATACCTCCAGCTCAAAACACTTCCAACCAGGACACCAGATGAAAAACTGCTAATAAAGATAGGTGTCCATTTACTCGGAGCAAGGCCACATTAAAGCTCCAATACAGGAACAAATGTTGGAGCCAATCAAGACAAAAAAAAAGCACAAAACAGACAGAAGATATTAGAAACACCAGTCAAGCAGAACACGCAACTCCAAGACTAACTGACATGAAAGACTCCCACCAATCGGATATGAAGAAAAAACCATTCTGGCTCAACAGTAGGCTGGGCCTTAATTTAACTGAAATGGCTGTGATAGCTGACTGCACAGACGAACATAATCAGAAGCTGATGATGGCAGATGAGATTTCTGCCGAAACGCTGCTACAACTTTAAAAGCACAACTATATGAGTGGGAATACCCACAAAAGCTGAATACCATATATATGTGTTATATAGATAATGTGTGTTATATTATATAATATGTGTGTTGTGTTGTGTATATATATATATATATATGTTTTTTAATTTGTTTTTTTAATATATATATATATTCAAATATCCCAAACTGAATTGACAATGTCAACATTGTTAAGAAAAGGACAATAATTGATTAATTTTTCCCCCATTTGTAATTCACCTACCTAATTAGCGTACTTTGTAATAAACCATCAGCCTAATTAACATAATCAAAAGTACAACCCACTTTACAATAAATCAGCCTAATTTAGCCAGGCAGTGAACAGAAATTTTCAACCCAAAAATATAATATAGTCTTGTAACCTGCCTATCTCATTAGCATAATTTATGATCATTTAACCAACTGATTAACATAATTAATGAGACATTGCTGCCTAATTAACATAATTTATAATAAGAAATCCTAAAGCACCCTAGAAATAAGGGAGAAAAACTCTTTTGGAATGGAAGAAAACGTTTAAGAAACTGCACAACCAATTTCTCTAAAACCTTCTTTTCTGTGATTTTACTTCCCTGCCTCTACCAAAGGCTTCTTGCCACCCGAAACAAATGAAAGAAAACAATAATACCCTGGAAAAAAATTGTGTCAGCTTCTGCTGCAAATTTTACCATCCTTTTCACTCCAACAATTTTCTATTGTAATAACAAGGCTAATAAAAAATATGCAAGCCAAGTTATGAATAGTAAGAAGCTAGGTTGTCACGTGTGAGTTGCAAATTTTTAGGAAAGCTAATATAGGGTGGGTTTTTTTCCTCCACCCACCTATTTTGTTGTGGGGTAAACAGTGGTATTTGAATATCACAAGGAGGGAAAAAATGCAAAGGTGTTGGGTGATCAATTCATTTTTAATGAAGTAGAAAAAGACCTTTGGGGCTGCAAAATGGAAGAAAACTGCATTTTTCTTCTTTCAAGCCAACCATCCATAAAATGAAATACACCAAAATAAAAAATAAAAATGGGTGGGTGGGTGGGGAATGTGAGAGCCATTTAAAGAATAGTCACTAACACCCCACAATATGTGGAAACATGTTTAACCTGAGGCCTGAAACATGTTTCTGAAACATGTTTCAGAACTTATTTTGCATCTCCCCTACAGGGAACCTGTATGTTTGTGCTGCTTATTCCTAGGGATGTGTAAATTCTGAAAAACATCCTTCCTGCCAATTTGGCAGGACAGTTTTTTGGTTCCAGCATAATTTTTCTGGAGCAGGAACTGCAGCAATCTGTTTCTTTTGAAGGCTAAGAAGGGATCTGTCTGCACTGAGATGTCTGTCTGGATCAGGAAGCCACACAGAATCTTAGTTCTGCTATTCTCCACAACCTTCTAGTGCAGAAAAAAGCAACAAAGATGAACTGAGAATTGGAGGCTAAATTTTTTTGGCAGCAGCCAGAAAAGCTAATGCAATTCTAAATTGCATTAACAGAGGGATACAATCGAGATCAAGTGAGATACTAATACCATTCTATAAAGCCTTAGTAGGACCACACCTAGAGTACTGCATCCAGTTTTGTTCATCACATCATAAAAAAAATATTGAGACTCTAGAAAAAGTAAAGAGAAGAGCAACCAGGATGATTCGGGGACTGGAGACTAAAACATACAATGAATGGTTACAGGAACCGGGCCTGGCTAGTCTAAAGAAGAGAAGGACCAGGGGAGACAGGATAGTGGTCTTCCAATATTTGAGGGGCTGCCACAGAGAGGAAGGGGTCAAGCTATTTTCTGAAGCACCCAGACAAGGATTAATGGATAGAAACTGAACAAGAGGAGATTTAACCTGAAAATAAGGAGAAACTTTCTGACAGTGAGAACAATCAACCAATGGAACAGAAGTTGCCTTCGGAAGTTGAGGGAGCTTCATCACTGGAAGCTTTCAAGAAGAGACTGGACTGCCATTTGTCAGAAATGGTGTAGGGTGGGGGGGTGGACTAGATGACCTATACTCTCCCTTCCAACTCTGATTATCTGTTATATATGGGGAGTGGTTGCAGGAATTGAATAGGCCTGGGCTAGTTGGAAGATGGACCAGGAGTGACATGTTAGCAGTGTTCAAATATCTATGGGGTTGCGACGAAGAAGAGTGGGGACAACCTATTCTCCAAAGCACCTAAAAGCAGATGCTATAGATGGAAACTAATCAAGGAGAGAAGGGACGTAGGCAATGGTGGGATTCAAATAATATAACAACCAGTTGTCTCCTTAATGATTTCTTCCAACAACCAGTTCACCAAATTGCTCAGAGAGTTAACAACCGGTTCTCCCGAACTGGTGCGAACTGGCTGAATCCCACCACTGGATCTAGGGCTAAGGAGAAATTTCCTGACAGTGAGAACAATTAACCAGCAGAACGACTGACCTCCAGAAGCTGTGAACGCTCCAACACTGGAAGATTTTAAGAAGAGATTGGAGAACCATTTGTCTGGAATCATATAGGGTTTCCTGCCTGAGGAGAAGGTTGGATAGAAGACCTCCAAGGTCGCTTCCAACTCTGTTGTTCTCTTATCTGGACTGGGAAGGGTAGACCAATAGACTGTGTGTTGTGTACATTTCTGTATACCATGTCAGCTACCTGGTGCTATTCAATGTATATTGTTGCTGCCTGCAGCTTGCAGCTTGCCACTATGTGTTGGATTGAGGCATCTCTGAACAGTTTGTACCTTGGGTCCTGTCTAGTATGGGAGACCCCTGCTTCTCTGGAGCTGGTGCTTAGTGCCTATTGTGCTGCTATGACTGATGCCTAGTGCTGTCCTTTAATCCTGCCCATTCCAGTCCATAGTAGGGTTCCCCAGTGTGTACCACCTCAGCTATCTGTGGATCCATATCCCATGCAGGGTTTTGTCTTGCCAGAAGAGGCTGTGCTTGGTTTTCCTCCAATATCTGCTGCTGCCTCAGGCACTCTCTTAGCAGCTGTATTGCCCCATTCACTCACACACAAAAGTGTGGTTCAGAGAGTTTATTGATGTTAACCAGCAATTCCCTTCACCCAGCCTCAGAACTGTCCCAAATAAATCCAGCTACAATTACTACCCACCTGCCTTCAATCGAGGACCTGTATACTGCATGAGTCAAAAATAAGGGCTGTGAAAATATGTAAAAACTCCTCACATCCTGGACAAACTGTTTCAACTTCTACCCTCAAAACGACACTATAGAGCCCTGCACACCAGAACAACTAGACACAAGAACAGTTTTTTCCCCAAACACCATCACTCTGCTAAACAAATAATTCCCTCAACACTGTCCAATTATTTACAAAGTCTGCACTACTATTACTATTAATCTTCTCATCGTTCCTATCACCCATCATCTCCCACTTGTGACTGTAGGATTGTAACTTTGTCGCTTGTATCCTTATGATTTATATTGACTGTTTCCTAGTATTATCTGATTGCTGATTGTATCCTATGACTATCATTAAGTGTTGTACCATATGATTCTTAATTCTTAATGAATGTAACTTTTCTTTAATGTATACTGAGAGTATTTGCACCAAGACAAATTCCTTGTGTGTCCAATCACACTTGACCAATAAAGAATTCTATTCTATTCTATTCCCTTCACCCAGCCTCAGAACTGTCCCAAATAAATCCAGCCACTGGCAGACCAAGGTCAGCCCACAAGACAATGGCCAATTGTTCATAAAACAATGGAAAGATGTTCCAACAAATAAGTCCACCAAACAAACTGAATCCACCAGGCCAAACTGAAATACACCCACAAGAAGCTCACTTAGCAAGAGAAGTTCAGAGTTTCCAAAATCCAGCAGGAAGCACAAGGAACAAACACACACAGCCAGAAACCAGGCACATTGTTCCAAGCAATGCCTCCCTCTCTCTGCTATGATAAATAGCTTTCAGGTGCATCCCATCAAGATGGGCAGGGCCTTCTACAGAGTAACCTGGCAGATCTCCATTGCTCTTGTCTTTTCTCTTCCCAGAATGCTCTTGGATCCACCATGGAAGGCAGATCCTTCTCCTCCTTCTCTTTATTGAGCATCCATCCCTAAAAGCTGTCTCCAGCTGAAGCCTCCCATTAATCTCTTTCAACCGGCCATTCAGAGTCATGAATTAACCCAGTTTCTGATGTGTCAGGAATGAGCTCATCCTCAGGTGAGGCAGCCTCTAAGGAAGAATCTGAGGAGTCATCCAAGGGAGACCTCACAGCAGCTCATTTTTGGGTGATGTTTTACTGATGTACTCCCAGATGCTCTGGGTTTCATCTAGAACAGTGAATCACCAGACCCTGCCCATCCTCTCTCCCCATCTGTCTCTCTCCTCATTTCTCTCTTTCCCCATCTCTCTCAGAGAGAGAGAGAGAGAGTGTGTGTGTGACACACACACACACATATACACACTTTGCCCTCTGAAGCCAAGTGAAAAAACACAGCATATGAGGCAAAACAGTGTTGACATCTACAAATGATAAGGACAGCTTGAAATAGCTAGACACCACAACGCTGTCAAATGTAGGTAGATGTAACAAACTTGGCACTGATTCTGCTGACTCTCTTGTTTAGCATATAAGAAACTCTTGGGAGAGGGAAAAAAACAAAAAACATTGCTACGTCTCAAAAACTGAGAAAGAAAATAAAACCTTAGCTACCTCAAGACAGCATCATTCAACGGTTCTTGGGTACACGTTTTAGCAGATTGGACTTAATGTAGTTCCGTGCTGATCTGCCATGTCAAAGCATTTTGATATACATGGTCAAATCAGCCTTAAGGAAGAGGCATTGGGGACAAACAGGAAGCATCCTGCCCCCCATCCCTTGTTAAGGGTCAACCACAAAGTCTGATCAATTCTAGGTACATGTGATAACACCCAGTGGCACATTAGTAAGCTGGGCTGGGATGTATTTAAAGGTCAGGAATATTAGGGACACCATGTTATAAGTCAGCAACACAAATTTAGGGGGGAAGGGTTCATGCAGGTGATTGACTTCAGCCACCCCAAGACAATGAAAGCTAGCACAAGAGAATAGAAATACCATTTAGGCTTTCCAGCAGTCTCTGGGTGCTTTACAATGTAGAAGCATTATTTGCATATTGCCCTCAACAATCTGTGTCCTTGTTTTACCGACCTTGGAAGGATGGAAGGCTGAGGCATCCTTGAGCTCAGTCAGGATCAAACTCCAGGCTGTGGGCAGAGTTTGCCTGCAATGTTGCACTGTGACCATAAGAGAAGGTATTCAATGAACAGTGGGTCAATATCCCCATCTCTAGGTCTAGCACTGGTTATTTTTTAAAAAATAAATAACATAACATAAAATAATAGTAGGGGAGAGGAGAGGAATAGAGTAGAGTAGGGGAGGGGAGGGGAATAGAATAGAATAGAACAGAAATAGAATAGAACAGAAATAGAATAGAACAGGAATAGAATAGAACAGGAATAGAATAAAATAGAATAGAACAGGAATAGAATAGAACAGGAATAGAATAGAATAGAATAGAATAGAATAGAACAGAACAGAAAATAGGTCAGTGATTCGCTTAACAAGTGTGACAAGAAAAGTCATAAAATGGGGCAAAACTCACAACAAATTTCTCATGTAGCAACATAAATTTTGGGCTCGGTTGTGTCATAAATCAAGGACAATCTGTATATCAAATCAAATACTGCCCTCTTTTGACCAGAAACTATTGAATGATGGATTCTCCTGTCAGTTGTTTTCATTCTGACCCTCAAAATAAATTAATCAGAAAGTTAATTGCAACAAAGGATACCAACCACCTCAAGGGAAAACCCCACATCTCGAACAGCGTTTAAAATGCAGTCGAAAAACTTTCAGTGAGATAAATTGACTTGCCTTAGGGAATTCACTCCTGTACTTTCGTTCTGTGGGGTTTAATGTGCTTAAATAGAATCGCAGCAAAACATGGCAACAGAATGTAAACACTTTGACAAATTTGCATTTTTGCACAATGTCTGCTGTGATGCTTGTTTTAATCTGCTCATGTAGGCAATGATTGAAAAAAGGAATCTTTTATTCCAGTGTTTTTAAACTTTGCAACTTTAAGACATGTGGACTTCAGCCTCCAGAATCCTCCACCCAGCATAAAGTCCACACATCTTAAAGTTGTTCTATATCCTTCCAGGGTGCCAAATTCTGAGCTATTTTGAAGTTAAGACCAGCAAATGTTGGGAATCGAATTAAATTTCCACTCTGCTACTCCGAATGCCCAAGTGGAAATGTCAAATTGATGTCAGGGTTTGTAGATAAAGCCAAGGTTCCAGAGGTGGGTGTTCAGCAGATTCAGACCAGTTCTGGAGAACCGGTAGCGGAAATTTTGAGTAGTTCGGAGAACCGGCAAATGCCACCTCTGACTGGCCCTCCCCCCATCTCTTCTCTGCCTCTCATTAACTGGGTCGACTAGTCGACCCAGAAGAAACCAACGGGACGTGTCCTCTTGCCTCGACCTTTCGTCCAATCAACCCACCCGAGGGAGTGGGGATTTTTCAGTAACCTTCCCCGCCATGCCACCAAGCCACACCCATCAAGCCATACCATGCCCAAGCCACGCCCACAGAACTGGTAGTAAAAAAAATTGAATCCCGCCACTGCAAGGTTCAAAGGTTCTAAGTGGTTTTTGCTTTGCCGGTATTATCTATATCTATGTTATTTTATCAGAAGTCCAATATTTGAATTCATGAATTATATAAGATGACAATTATAAGCCTAATCAGACCTGCTATTATACACATTTCTAGTTCAGTTTTAATCTGCAAACACAGATCCTTCTATCTGCATTGTGTACTGGTACTTCCACTGTAAACAGCCAAACATGTAATTATGAATTAAGCCCTTGTTGATCTTGGACAAATGTAAATGCAATTATTAGGAAGATAATTTTGATGAAATGGGTTGGGCACAATGGAGAGATAAGACAGAAAATCTCACCTCTAAGAGCAACCATAAGACCAAATTTTCTGGGAAATGCATTAAAATGATGACAAACTTTACGCCTAAGAAATCTTTCTCTAAAATTGAACCTTGGGAAGTTTCATTATACCTTATAAAGGTAATCTTCACCTTACAACAGTTTGTTTAGTCACTGCTCAAAGTTACAATGGAAGTGAAAAAGTGAGTTATGCCCATTTTTCGCGCATACGGACGTGGTAGTATCCCCATGATCACACAGTGAAAATTCAGACGCTTGGCAACTGACTCCGATTGATGACAGTTGCAGAGTGATCCCCTTTTGCGAGCAAAGTCAATGTGGGAACTCAGATTCACTTAACTGTGCAAGAATGGTCATAAAATTGGGGGTGAAACTCGCTTAACAATGGTCTCACTTAGACAAACTTGGACTCATATGTGGTCATAAGTCGAGAACTAACTGTACTTATCTCATTATTAGGGTGTTATGTAAAGACATGTAACCTGCATGTAAATTCATCAAATGAAAGTTTTTTATACACAGACGTCAGACTACACACAGACTTTTAGATACAGACTTCAGAGGATAATTAGGACTGCAGAAAAAACAGTTACTAACAACCTGCCTTCCATAGAGGATCTGTACACTGCACAAGTCAAAAAGAGGGCTGTGAAAATATCTACAGACCCCTCACATCCTGGACATAAACTGTTTCAACTCCTTCCCTCAAAATGACGCTATAGAGAGCACTGCACACCAGAACAACTAGACACAAGGACAATTTTTTTCCGAAAGCCCTCACTCTGCTAAACAAATAATTTCCTCAACACTGTCCAACTATTTACAAAGTCTGCACTACTATTACTATTAATCTTCTCATCACTCCTTATCACCCATTTCCTCCCATTTGTGACTGTATGATTGTAACTTTGTCACTTGTATCCTTACAATTTATATGGACTGTTTCCTTGTATGGTTTGATTGCTTATTGTACCCTATGACTATTATTAAATGTTGTACCTGATGATTATTGACAAATGTATCTTTTCTTTTATGTACACTGAGAGCATTTGCACCAAGACAAATTCCTTGTGTGTCCAACCACACTTGGCCAATAACATAATTCTGTTCTATATAAAAAATAGGTCAAAAAGAAAGGGAGAAAGGAGATGATATATAGTCTATATATGATTCTCCAAGCAACTTTGGATGGCCATTTTTGATCCCATCAACAGAGGGGATGCAGATACCTTAAAGCACCCAGTGATTTACCTTTCAATCAGTAGATGAATTCACTACTTCTTCCCGCCATTAGATTTCATTAAGGAAAATGCAGTAACAATTCTGAGTTACTCACCCACCCTATCTATGTAGCAAATCAGGACTGTCCTTAGCAGGGGTGGGATTCAAAAAATTTTACTACCTGTTCTGTAGGTGTGGCTTGGTGGGCATGGCAGGGGAAGGATACTGGAAAATCTCCAGTCAGAGGTGGGATTTGCCAGTTCTCCGAACTACTCAAAATTTCTGCTACCGGTTCTCCAGAACTGGTCAGAACCTGCTGAATACCACCTCTGGTCTTTAGCTATAAAGACATCATAATATCTGACATTTGCAGAATGGGAATTCTTTAAGTAACCAACTGATGAAAAACTCAGGCTGCATCCATGTATACATGGGCAGAACATATATTTCCAAATCTCTCCCTTATCCTGAAGATTGAAATCCAAAATACCAATTTCAGGTCCAAGCCAGCAAGGAGGGGGAAAAACAGCTTGAAGAATACATTTAGAGGTGAATGCTCACAACTCCTAAATCATGTGTATTCTTCTCTCTCCAGGAATAAGCAAGCAACTCAGCAGGTTCCCCCTACTCCACGTCTCATTACTATTGACAAATCATGAATTTATGTATTTGGAACAGCATGTTGCCAAATGTGCACGTGGGTTTTATGAAAATCCTCTATTAGCTTTTTCATATTTTTTCCCCGTGCTGTTAAAATGTCACTTGGGGTAAATAATACGTGGTAATGTACCTGATAAATCTCACCTGGTTTTGTTCACTGTCTCAATTCTCCTTTGGTTATAATTCAGCCCTGATGAGTTCATCAATGCCATAAAAGAGCCCAAATCTCCAGCTTCCAACTCCAATTTTATCAGATCCGATTTAGTTTGCTGAGATGTTATACAAACAAAATTTAAGAGTTTTCATGTTGGCGGTGCATCGTGCTCCCCAGTTCAACCACTGTTATGGATTCATAAGAGGCGTGATGGCTCAGTGGTTAAAGTTGCTGAGCTTGTCAACTGAAAAGCTGACAAACTTGGGTTTGTGTTCTGACCAAACCTGGTTCCAGGAAAGCGAACACAAGACAAAGGCAGCAGCCCCCACCTTTTAAGATTTCATTCACGAATTCTGTTTCTTCACAGATAAAAGGCTGCTTCCAACTAATTAGCTCCAACAAGAACGAGCCTTGCCAAGTTGTTTTTCAAGACTGCCAAAAACCCACAGATAAGAAATAGTTTACAAGAGTTTTCAAATACTAACTGTAATGTCCACGAGGCTGAATTTCAGAGCATTCTTCAAACCTGGCTTTTATCCTCTTAAAGGAGGGACCATTACCTTGCAGCCTTACTCCCAAGTCGCCCATGCTACTGTAACTGCTCTCTCCTACGAGCAATCCCGTACACATGCGCACTTGGCAGGCTCCTCGGGAATCTCCTCATCATTGCTGCCAGCCCTCACAATCTCTGAAAGCAACAGTCCATTCCCTAATGGGCCTGGCCCCTCATATGAGTCCTCGCTCTCCTCAGCCATCCACACCTGCTGCCAGCTAACCACAACATTTTGAGACCTGAGCACCATAAAACTGGCTGGGGTCCCACTCCTACCCCAACTCCTTCCTACCTAGCTGCCAAACACCAGGGAAATCAGAAGATTCAGGCAGTTCAAATGAATATGAAGATTTATTGCAAGCTCAAACTCTCCACATACAAGACTCTGAGTTACTAAATGGTCAAGGGTAATGAGCAGAAATTAAGAAGTCATTTGAGGTGGCCTGGACTTAGATCTGTTGTGGGTTCACAGGGACTCATGACTGATGACATGTTTAACCCCTCCCTCAGGCTCAGCCTGGTCATCTCGTACACTAGCAGTTCGAAAGCCTATAAATGCAGTAGATAAATAGGTACCACTTTGATGGGACAAGAACTCCACTTTGTGCACCTCAGCATATACTCATGCTGGCCTCATGATCCCAGAAATATCTTCGGACAATGCTGGCTCCCTCAGTTAATAAAAAGAGCTCAATCTTGTTCCCTAGAGTTGAACACAACTGGACAACTTTACTTTTACTATAGATTTATGGTGATCATTAAGAGACTCAGAGTATTTTTAGTATGCAGAACAATTCAAGGCTTATTGCGATGAGCATATCCAGCTCAAAATTGATGGGTAGGTGCCTTCAATTTGCTCAAATGCAAAATTTAACTGGGCAGTAGCTTCAGATGAATTCCTTGGTCTTCCAAATGAAGTGGGATTCTCTCTCAATTTATATCAGCATAGTATCTGGACCTTCAGAAAACCTTGGCATTGATTCAAGCTTTCTTAAAAGTTGCAAAAAGGCAGATGGTACTCATTCACTTTCTCATACATATATATGAGGCATTAAACACGGAGCAGTGGCCTTACCTTTTAATTCAGTTTAGACAGATTAGGTAAATACCCCTTTGAATGAAGACCAATTCCACTAACTTCATGGACACCGGTAAGTTGTTCTCTTGGCAACAAACTGAAAGTGGCTAGCCACTGCTTTCTGGGAAGCATAACCCAGGCCAAATTCTCAGTCCAGTTTAGGACCATGAGGTTTTCTGATGGTCTCCCATTCAAGTACTAACCAGATCAAAGCTTGCTTACCTTAAGATCAGCCAAGATCTGACAATTAATCCTCTCCCACTCACAACCAGAGGTGGGATTCTGCCAATTCACACTGATTCACTCGAACTGGTTGTTAACATTCTGAGCAGTTTGGAGAACCGGTTGTTAGAAGAAATTCCTGGCCTAATCCTGTAAGGAGGGCAGGAAGGAAACATTCTGGTGTTGCTTTCAGAAACTGCCTCTCTGTTAACCCTTATTACATTCTTGGCAGGACTAGACTTCCTGTCTCAGGAACAACTCTGGAGTTTTCTTCCCCTCCTTTGCTGGTACTTTGCTTGTGTGGAGTGATCATTCAAAGTTACAATGGCACTGAAAAAAGTGACATGACCATTTTTCACACTTATGACTGTTGCAGCATCCCCACAGTCATGAGAGGCCAGGTGAGGAGATGCGTGCTTTGATATGAGTGATATTGAGTTGACCACGCCCAGCCAGTCACATGACCACCAAGCCATGTCCACCTAGTCACATGACCACCGAGCCATGCCCATCAACTAAGCCACACCTACAGAACCAGTTGTTAAAAATTTGAATCCCACCCCTGCTCACAACCAATCTTCAGCCAAGCTTCATCAGATTCCAAGTAAATTAATACTTTCCCACTCATTACAAAAACACTGGGCTGAACCCCAGAATCTGCTGAAGACTGATCGCAGCTTGACTGAAGATGGATGGGGACGGTTAGAATTGGTGAATAAAAACCCCTGATAAATCCCTAAAGCCAATGAGAGGCTTAACAAGATACGTTCTGATCTTCCTTTCTAAGCATAGCCTCCACTCAAACCCTATAAACTTCTAGACTTAAGCTACAGTATAACAAATATAAAAACAACAGAAAAACATCAGTGTCTCATTTAGACCTAAGCCAAATTCTTGGTCAACCTCAGTGGCAGGGAAAGCTGTCTAAAGACCCAAAGTTTCTGGAGTTTATTCAACTGTGGTAGAAAGGACTGTATTCTTGAACACTGAGTCCTTTTGCTATTTGATTTATGCACACTTGTCAAGAGTGAAATTATAAATCGAGCAAAGATCTTCCAGGGAAGAAGCTAATAAACGTTATACTTCCTTTCTGAATCTTCTACTCTTGCTACAGAAAGTGAAAGGGGATTTGGGAATGACTGATTGTCCAGCTTGAATATCTCATAAGTTCGTCTCCAAGTTTGGCATGTATTACAATGTTGATCTAAGTGGTATTAACTAGAGGTAGACAACATGTCAGAGAATAGAATAGAATAGAATAGAATAGAATAGAACAGAACAGAACAGAATTTAGAATAGAATAGAATAGAATAGAATAGAATAGAATAGATATTTAGAATAGTATAGAGTAGAGTAGTGTAGCATAGAGTAGCTAGGCAAGGCTAGGCTATGGTAGAGTAGAGTAGAGTAGAGTAGAGTAGAGTAGAAGTAGAGTAGAGTAGAGTAGAGTAGAGTAGAGTAGAGTAGAACAGAACAGAACAGAATAGTATAATAGAATAGAATTCAGAATAGGATAGAATATATTTCAGAATAGAAATAGAAGTAGAAATAGAAATAGAATAGAAATAGAATAGAACAGAACAGAAATAGAACAGAATAGAAATAGAAACAGAATAGAATAGAATAGAAATAGAATAGAATCAAAATGGAATAGAATAGAATTCAGAATACAGTAGAATAGAATTGTAGAATAGAAATAATAAGAAATAGAATAGAATAGAATTCAGAATAGAATAGAATAGAATTTTAGAATAGAAATAGAATAGAATAGAGAAGGGAAGGAGAACAGAATAGAATAGAACATAACAGAATTTAGAATAGAATAGAATAGAGTAGAGTAGAGTAGAACAGAACAGAATAGAATAGAATTAGTAGAAATAGAATAGAATTCAGAATAGAATAGAAAAAGAAATAGGAATAGGAATAGAATAGAAATAGAAATAGAAATAATAGAAATAGAAATAGAAATAGAAATAGAAATAGAAATAGAAATAGAAATAGAAATAGAAATAGAAATAGAATAGAGCAGAGCAGAACAGAAGAGAACAGAATAGAGGAAGGGGACCTTGGAGATCTTCTAGTCCAACCGCCTGCTCACATAGGAAACCCTGTGCCATTTCAGACAAATAGTTGTCCAATCTCTTCTTTAAAACCTCCAGTGACAAAGTGCCCACAACTTCTGGAGGCAAGCCATTCCACCGATTAATTGGTCTGCAAGAAAATTTCTCCTCAGTTCCAGGTTGCTTCTCTCCTTGATCAGTTTCCATCCATTGTTTCTTGTCCTGCCCTCTGGTGCTTTGGAGAGTAATTTGACCCCCTCTTCTTTGTGGAAGACCCTCAAATACTGAACCCCTGCTATTTACTACTATTTACTACTCTTTAATATTGAACTGGGGAGGGGCTTTTCTTAAGAGAATGTCAAAAAAAGGAGAGAAAACTAAACAGGGATGATTGAAGCCAATACAATTTTCCTTTTGGATAGCTAGTCTTTTTTTAATTCATTCTCATTGCCCAGTCATCCCCAACCTATGTTCCTTGGATGATTGTGAAACTTCCTTCCACAGAGCAATGGAGAGATGGGTTCTGAACTACTCCTATAGTTTTAGTTGCTTTGTCAGGAAAATTACGGTAATATCTCAAGCCATCTGTCCTCTTCCCTTTCCACAGCGGGAGTCCTCTTCAGCTATAAAGTTGCGAGGCTGGATTTAAATCTAAAATAGTTTGCATGCAAGAAGAACATATTTGGAAGAGACAAATCTTCTGCTCAAGAGAAAGGAAAAAAGCAAAAACGAAGTTGAGTAGTGAGATCTGTTTTCCATATGGCTTTTCCCCCCCGGACTTTAAAAAAAAAAATATGAGCAAGCTTCAGGGACTTGCATCCTTGTCTTAAAATGCACACAACTTAGCAAATTGGCTGTGAAACATCTCACCGATTTAGCAAGTACCAATGGTTCTCTTGGAAAAAGATTTACAGCCTCACCTCTGCAGGTTTTGTGTGTGTGTGTTCTATGTGTGCATAGTTTTCCTGAACTGGGAATACAAGGATTTCTCCTCTAAGTAGGATATGGTAGGACATGAATCAAGATTCAAGCCAATCAGGCTCATCTTAATCAAGGTTGACTTCCTACAATAAATAATCCATGGCAATGGATAGGAAGGGATCCGAAATAATGTTAAAACTGAAAGTAGCCAACATTGGAACCAAGATCAACCAGCTTCAGATTGCAGAACAGGCATTATTAGACTAGATTTTTTTTTATCCAACCAAGATCTTCCTGATTCAACAAATCCAATGGCGAGGATGGTATGTGGAAAAGACCTTGGAAGTAGTAATGGTTAACAGTATCAGAGTGCCAGTTAGTACTCATGGATGCATTCTGCTATAATTGCTATTTTACTGGATTTTGTTTTGCCAATGTTGCGGTGGTTTAATTGCATCATATATCTCATGTTTTTTTTTAATTAAATATTTATTTGACTATATTTGACACCAAAACCAGGACAATGAAATGCAACTTAACAAACAGACGCAGATTAACAGGTTCAGTAATTCCCTGAAGTCAGTAATTAAACCAGTGCCTAACCCATTTGATCTACAATGCCTAAACTTTATTAACAATGGTAAAAAATAATAATAATGCAGAAAATTACAGTTCAGACAAAAATTGAATTAGAACCACCCATAGTTTTAAAACAAATATCACAGCACATTAATGAAATATTAACTGGGGTAAAAATAAGTTTAAGAGTTCACTTACAAACCTACAATAATAAAATTATAGAGATTAGCTTTCGAAGGAATCAAAAATTTTGGAAACATCACGAAGAGGTGCTAGTTTTAATGTATTAGTTCTTCTAAAGCAGTCAGCAAGCAGAGCCTCAAAGCTTGACAATAGGAATTAATTGATTGACTGAATTGAACTGATTGATTGAATTCAATTTATATGCCCCCCCATCACACAATCCAAAGGCAATCAGAATAACAAAATTGGAAGGGGCCCTGCAGGTCTTCTAGTCCAACCCCTTCCTCAAGCAAGAAACTCATTTCAGACAAATGGTTGTCCAATCTTTTTTTAAAAGTTGTTGGAACACCCACAACTCCTGTAGACAATTTTTTTCCCATTAGTTTATTGTTCTCATTTTCAGGCAATTTCTCCTTAGTTCTTGCTTGGTTCTCTCCTCGATTTAAGGAGAAGTTTTCTGAAAGTGAGAACAATAAACCAGTGGAAAAGCTTGCCTCCAGTTGTGTGCTCCAACCCTGGAGACTTTTAAAAACAGATTGGACAACCATTTGTGTGAAATAGTATAGGATTTCCTGGGCGTTGGACTAAAATAGGGGTCCACAACCCTCCCAGCAACCAGGCCATGCAAACAAGCAAAGCCCCATCCATGGGACAGGATGCAGGCAGCACACAAAACCACATCTCTCCAGTCCATGGAAAAAACTTTCTCCATGGAACCAGTCCAGTGATGGGTTTCCAAATTGTTTCCTACTAGTTCTATGTGTGGTTCTATGCACACGCACTTTGCATGTGTGTGCAGGGCTCAAAGACCAATCTCTGTCAATGCTAGTAAGCTGAACTGTTTTTTAGCTCAGCTGAGGTGTGGCAATCCACTCTGCAAGGGAATATAGGAGAGGTAAAGGAGGGGGTGGGTGTGCAGGACCAACCTGAGGTTGTGTTTGCCGGTTCTCTGAACTAGTCAAATTTTCCATTACCGGTACTCTAGAACCAGTCTGAATTGACTGAATAACACCTCTGAATCAGTCCCTGATGTCCAAAAGGTTGATGGGGCCACTGGATTAGAACACCTCTGTTATTTTGTTTTTTTGATTGCCTTTCGATAGTGCAATAGGAAAATATCAATTCAATTCAATCCAATCCATCCATCAATCCCCATTGGCCAGTCTTGAAATGAACCTCAGGCTTTGAGGCTCTGCTTGCTGATGTCCAATCCTCAGATAACATGCTATTTTTGTTTGCTTCTTACTTTCAAGTCACCTTAAAGTTTCAAATTTTGCACTGCCCTGAGCTATTTGGAATATATTACTTTACATCATTAGCTGAAATCTCTTTTCCTTCTTACTGGTTAAAATAAAAGTGCATCATGCATTGATTAAAATTCTTCCCTTGAAGAAGCTGAAGCCGGCTGCTTTCAGCTGATTAAAATGTTTCACAGCTACTTGCCATTCTGCTCCGGTATCTGCATTTGTCTCTTTAGTGAAATGATCCACTTGGTTATAATTAGTTCTGGTTTTATCTCCCTTCACCTTCTCTACATACTACAAATATACTGAGATTCAACTCCCTGCTTGCTATCGGCTTAATATAGCATGGTTGCAGAATATTACCAGGACTGAGTTCATGTAACATACTAGCCAAACTCAAACAAACCACATTAGAAAGTCACATAATGCATGGATTTATTTATCCAGGCCTCCTAAACAAACATGCTTGTTTGTCTTTAATTGCAATTAAAACGTAAGGCTTATTTTCTGGAGTTATAAACTCCAATTCTAGTTTGCACATACTCCTAGACAGCAAGGGAATATCATCCAGATATAGATCGGATCAGAATTTTGGGAACCAGTTCCTGGAGAAGGTCCATCTTTGTGGCTGCTAAGAGTCAACCTTGACTTGATGACACATAATCAGCAGGACATCTTCAAAACAGTTAATACAAAAGCCCATCCAAAGAGCATTATGCTAGCAAACCTGAGAGTCCTTATTACTCCTTGAAAAGCACCAGCTCTATTTCCAGTTAAGCACAGTTGGCCCTAATTTCCTGTCTTCTCAAAGATTGATCTTGATGGATCCAAGAGGCTCTCAGCAGACTTTCAATACACTTGCAAGTTGGGTGGAAAATGCATTTGGAAGAAGTCAGAATCTGCTGTGGTTTGCTGGATTCTGGCAAAGTTCCTTTCTTGGTCTTCTTCCTTATCTGAAGACATATTATGAGACCAGGTCCTAATGGACATCAACTGGACATAATTACATTTCCTTTTTTTTATTCCCTCCCTTTGATATATTTTCTTACTATATTTTATTTCCCGGGGCTTTGCCAAACATTTTGTTTCAAGCCAATTGAGAGTCCATGCCAACCCGTTGACGCCACCTATTTCTTAAGTGACTTTTGTTCTGCTTTGTGACATTTCTCACCCCCGTTGTTAAGTGAAACAATACAGTTGTTAAGTAAGCAACATGGCGGTGAGGTGAATCGGGCTTCCCCATTGACTTTGCTTGTCTGAAGGTCGCAAAAGGGGATCATGTGACTCTGGGACTCTGTGACCGTCATAAATATGAGCCAGTTGCCAAGTGTCTGAATTTTGATCACCTGACAACAAGGATACTGCAAAGGTCATAAGTGTGAAAAAATGGTCATAAGTCACTTTTCTTAGTTCCATTGTAACTTTGAACGGTCCCTAGATGAACTTCTGTAAATCAGGTAGCACATGATGAAGTACATGTACTCAGAACCATTCTCCATGGAAATAAACACTGGGCTAGAGGAAGAAGTAATGGGATCATAATATATTCTTTAAGGCATCCTGGTGGTTTGTTCCATGAGGCTATTTCAAATCCTTAATCCTGAGAAAGATTGATTTCCCTTGGCTTCATTTGTTTCATAGTGCTTGTTACCATCTTTAAAACCCCTAAAACAGCTGACTCCCTGGGTATTCAAAGGACCTACGGTTCCTTTGTTGAGTCAACTCCCCAGCTGGGATCTTCCAGAAAAGATGAGATTCTCCTTCCAACTGGGAGATTTACTGTAGGCTAATCATGGTGAAACAGGCATTCTCGTAACGCTTCGGATACAAATCCTTTGCTCAAAGAGCTCAGTTGCAACCTCCTTCTCTTCATTTTGCAACAGCTGCAGAGAGGATCTTTTCAAACCAATTTCTGAATATTTTATAACATTGTTGGTCCAATTCTGTGTTGGAAGTATCTGCTTCAAGTATTACTTGGGTCTTCCCTTTTTTTTTTAAAAAAAAAAAGAGGAATTGCCCCTTTGAAGAACAAGAAGTCATCTTGGCATGGAATAAGGAGGGTGCAAAAACTACATTTAAAAACAGAAGAGAAACAGATTTGGGGAGATTTCCACAGAGTTGGTTTCTTACTAGAGCTTAAATGAAACCGTTTGCAGAAACAAAAAAAAAGTTTTCTCACATTAATATACAGTGTGGGTGCTGAGTAGCTTCTGACAAGCCATCCTTGGGCTTCTTTTGAAATGGAGAATGGAGGAGATTCTGGTTTGTTGCTGTTGTTCTTTTCAAAACATTCATGCTGTGGACAATGTCATTTAAGACAAATGTGCAAACATTGTAGGGTGCGTTTTATACCTGATAGGTTGCTGTAAACAAGCATGAGAAATGCATCTCTTCTCCTTTGCAAAAAAAAAAGTGTGTGTGTGTGTGTGAGAGAGAGAGAGAGAGAGAGAGAGAGAGAGAGAGCCCAGAACTCTTTGGAGATTTCTCAACAGAATCCAGAGAAGAAAATTCTGAATCGTGACAGCTTTTTTTTTTTTCTTCTTCTTTTCTCAGAAGCCAAAAATGCATTTAGGAAGGAGGTTGCTCAGTTGAGAAAGAATAACATCTCATTAAAATGAGATCCAGGTTCTCTGAGGAACCGTCTCGCCCCCAATGGTGTTGGCCCGTGCCCCACTCTGTCTGCAGGAAGGAACAGATCAGACATCCAGCCCTTGCTTATCAATGGAGACCTAGTGGAGCAAGTGGCCAGTTTTAAGTTTCTGGGTGTTACCATAAAAAAGGACTTGACCTGGGGGACTCCCATTGCAGCTCTGCTCAAAAGGGCCCAGCAGAGATTATAAGACCTGAGGCTTCTCAGGAATGAAAAACTGCTGGTGACCTTCTACCGCTGCACCATAAGGAGTATCTTAACTTACTGCACCTCTGTATGATTTGCCAGTTGCACAGGGGCAGATAGGACAGCACTCCAGAGGGTTAACGTCATTGCCTGAAGGATCATTGGCTGCCTTCTCCCCTCTTTGGAAGAACTTTATAGCTCCTGCTGCCTTAAGAAAGTTCAAAACATTGAACCATCTCATCCTGGGCAGCCTTTTTTTGAACTATTACCATCTGGCAGATGATACAGGATAATAATAAAAACAAGGACAAATAGGCTGAAAAACAGCTTCTATCCCAGGGCAGTAGCTCTTTTGAATTCTACTGTATAGTTATAGTGCAATATTAATGCAATATCAGGGTTCAATTCAATGTGTGGAGTGTGAAGGACGTGTGTTTGTGTTTATTTTCATGGTCATGATGTGCATTGAAAATGGTGTTTCATTTCGCTGTATGAGGTGCAATGACAATAAAGTAAAGTAAACTAGAAAAGGGGCATTCTATGGGCCCCATGGGTCAGAAATTCAGCTGGCAAGGTCTAGGAGCAATATATGTTGTGATCCCCACTCTTTGGAATAACTTGCCACCTGGGGTGAGTTCTGCCTCCATCCTGTTGGCCTTCCAGAAGGCATCAAAAGCTAGCTATGCTGAAAGCTAGCCACCAGTTTGGCTTATGGTCCATATTGGAGACAATTGGTGGATTAACTGGGAAGATGACAATCTCATCTTTTGTTTCATGCCTTTGTTTCTGATAGTTTTTAAATATTATGGAGAGAGCGAGAGAAATTCTGCAAAGAGAATAGAATTCCCTGAAAATGGGCTCCAGCATAAGCCCAAAAGCTTGGAAGAATAAACCTTTGATCCTGGAGACTGGCTTAGATTAAATTTAGAACATTATCCTGGGACACCTATATTTACTTTCCTTCATAATATTGTCACATTCATTATTTGAATTGTAAATCTGCCCAGAGCCGTTGTGCAGAACGGGATGGGCAGCTTATAAATTTACAAATAAATGTAAAATGGTCAAATTGGAAATCTGCCTCAATCCAGGGATCCATTCAGACAAAATGCAGGGAAGGTAGCTCCATCCAAAGAGATGGTGAGATTGAAAAATCTGATTTTTCTTGTTTCCCATTGTAATTAGTACAATTACTCCTGAGGTTGTCATTGATTCCCCTGAATGAACCTTTTTTCTAAATTAAATACACAGTCTAAGATCCATCATTCATCTCAAGGACCATTAAGGGTGGGAGAGTTTTGAGAAAAAGCAAATTGATGCCGTATTTTTGTCTTGGCACTGGTCTCTTTGTTTCTTTGCATATGTTAAACTTTTATGTTCCTTCTTGCTTGGCTCCCTTCTGCTTCAACAGTGGTATGACTGACCCTTGCAAATTACTCTTTCTTGTTCTCTGCAAACCAAGTGACTCAGAAGAGTGGCAATGCAGAAAGCGATGATCTCGTCTTTTTGCATCATCAAAAGCTATGGTGGCGTGGTGCTTAGAATGCAGTATTGCAGGCTGACTCTGCACACTGCTAAGAGTTAGAAACCGACTGACTCAAACTTGACTCAGCCTTCCATCCCAAATGAGGACCCAGATTGTTGGGGGCAATATGCTGATTCTGTAAATTACTTAGAGGACTGTAAAGCACTGTGAAGTGGTATATAAGTGTTATTGCTACATACAGCACTCTCTGGGCGGTTTACAATGTAGAAGCATTATTTGCATGTTGTTCCCACCTTGGGTCTTCATTTTACTGACCCTTCCACCCCATCAGGATTGAACTCCGGACTGTGGACAGAGTTTTCCTGCAATACTGCACAATAACCATAAGAGAAATCTAAGTGCTATTGCTATCTTTTATTTGGACCTTCCTGCCACCTTGCCACAACCGTATATCTATTTTGTGGAACTCTGGTGTGAAAACCCACACCGAGCTGGTTATTTGCGTGGAGCAAATTAGCATATAAGAGAGAAGTGCATAAGCAAGTTGTCCATTAATATGCGTCTCGTGCTGTGAGCAAGTGTTAAGAGTCCAGCTCTCGTTGGCAAATAGCTGGTAGATTAGATGACCTAATCACTATGCACATTAAGACATTTGTTTCATTAAGGGAGTCTAAAAATAAAGAACTTACTTGTGGGAAGCACCATAGAAACTGAATCCATCAGCATATAAGTGACAGGTATATTGTCATCAGTTCTTTCTTCACCTCATTAAAATATCCATTTGGGACCAGAGAATCAGTTCCAAAATAAAATAGAGGAAAAAGTTACTTCATTTCATAGACCTGAATGTCTGAAAGCTTGTTTTTCTGCCAGGCCTTATTGTTTTCCTAACATCCAAGGGCCACTGCAATGGCAAATCAGGTTTACAGAGAGGTGTAAATTTGATACTTTTTCTCTCCTTAAGAACCAGGTCATGGGTACATGTCCACTGGTCTGGCAGTGAGTAAAAAAAAAAAAATCACATCCCAAGCTTCAAGAAAGAAAAAAAGAAAACAAGTTCAGTTTTCATTTCAGCAGATAAATTAAAAATAAAATGAGAAGAGCCAGAAATAGTAAGTGCTTCTTAAAATAAAATGAAGTACAACTGTCGGCTCCCCAACCTTGACATTCTTCAGTTGTGTGGATTTTGATTCCCAGAATGTAATTAATGACCGTGTTGGCTGAGGAATTCTGGGAATTGAAGAGTGTACATTGCCAGGGTATCCAGGTTGGGAGGTTGAATTAGATGTAGACTTCATTCAGTTCAATCATCCGATCAAGAATTTCAATCTTCAAAAGTGCAGTCAGTAAGATGCATAGCACACATTGTTCTATATTCTCCACTGGATAAAACAAAGGTTCAGCAAACAACGAAGGAGCAAAGGAGATAAGATAGGAATTTCCAGACAGGGGGAATTCTACTGATGAATCAGAATAACTGAATAAGAGTTGGAAGGGGCCTTGGAGGTCTTCTAGTCCAACCCTGTTTTATACTATTTCAGAAAGTGGCTGTCCAGTTTCTTAAAAGCCTCAAGTGATGGAGCACCCACAACTTCTGGAGGTAAGTTGTTCCACTGGTGAATTGTTCTCACTGTCAGGAAATTTCTTCTTAGTTCTAGGTTGCTTCTCTCTTTGATTAGTTTCCATCCGTTGCTTCTTGTCCTGCCCTCAGATGCTTTGGAGAATAGCTTGACTCCCTCTACTTTGGGGCAACCCTAGATATTGGAACACTGCTATCATGTCTCCCCTAGTCCTTTTTTTTTTTTAAATCAAACTAGCCATACTCATGAATGACTGGAAGTGTATTTCAGTTGATTTCTTGCAGGTTCTACTAGCACAGTGCTGAATCCTTAGAAAATTCAGTCTCAACTGTTAGTTTGTTCACACTAGTTCTTTCAGTTCTTTAGTTTCTAGGAATAAGCTACCAAGGGGGATTGGATCCTTCCCCGTTAACACAATTCTGGTTCTATCCACAATGTCCCTATTGCCTTCTAACTTCACTTCTGCCTTTCTAAACTTTACAAGATCACCAATGACATTGTCACTTAGGCTGGGGTAATTATGAGGTGATCGTTGTAAGGAGGGTCCACAAGTCCCACCTCCATCCTCCACTATCATCTTCATTTAATGACGGTATAATCCCTCATGGAGTCTGGGCAACTGAATGGAGCTAGCAGAGCATTTTTATGGCCAGCTGCCCTCCCTGTTGCCAATGCAGTTTTGTTCAGCTGATAGACTCTCATTGTGCCCAGAGAATTATCTGCCTCTGCCTAGGATCGAACTCAAAGCCTTGATTGTGAGGTGAGAACTCCACTTCTAAGCCACTGCACCATGCCCTCCATCCTTCACTACCAAGAGGCAAAGCACGAAACATCATTGTAGCACCCTAGTATGTTGCCCTTCGGAAGACTTATCAACCCAACCAGCCTAAGGTGCAATGTTTCTGATACAACCCACAGCATCTTGATAATGATGTGCCACTGTGGCACAATGGTTAGAGTGCAGTACTGCAAGCTACTTCTGCAGCCGGCTGCCTACAATTTGGCAGTTCAAATCCCACCTGGCTCAAGGTTGACTCATCCTTCCATGGTGGGCAAAATGAGGACCCAGATTGTTGGAGGCAAGAGGATGACTCTGCAAAATGCTTAGAGAGGGATGTCAAGCACTATAAAGTGGTATATAAGTCTAAGTGTTGTTGCTATCTTCAAGTAATGCATTTTATTTAAACAGAGCAAATTGTGATTCTAGCTGAGAGAATCATCCTGAGCAAACATGGGACTTTTTTAAAGGAAAGGGGGAAAATTCCCCCCCGCCCCCAGTCCATATGCACTGTTAGAAGATGAATTCAGATCTTTCTGAAAGAGAAGCCAATGGTCCACCTCTCTCAACAATTCACTTTTCTGCAAATAACCATATACACAGGAGCAAATGGCAAGTCAATCCAAGCATAGATCACTTTTAACTTCTCTTATTTATCAAAGTTTTGAAGACCCAACTTTCTAAACTTATTGATTTGTTATGAAGGAGCGCTGAGAAGCTCATCATCACATAAAATATTTCATGCGCTGCTTCGCTGCGAAATAAATATCAATACTTACCTTGAGTGTGTGAACAAATAAACATCCTCTGGGAAGTGGGGAAAGTAAGAACAAAACACCTGCTATTGGAAAGATGAGATGGGCTTGGGGATTTGCGAATCTAATGATGGCAAAATCTTTGCAAAAAGTGAAAGTTGTGAGCTGTGAACAGGATCAAACCTAACCAAGGGGTGGACTACAAAAATGTTAGCAAAGGGTTCTCTGCCTGGTTGCTGGGTGGGCGTGGCCATAGTAGGCGTGGCCTAGTCAGCCTCCTGCACCACGGGGGGAGGGGTATTTTTGCCCTGCCCGGGCTCCAGAGGCTCTCTGAAAGTGGCAAGCAGGCCCATTTCCAGCCTTCCCAAACTTCTGGGAGGCCTGTTTTTTGCCCTCCTTGAGACCTGCATGTGCACTTACCTGCATCCAATTTGGGCTGCGTGGCGACTCCTGGAGGGGAGGGGCAGGGTGGGAGTGGAATTTGGGGGTTCTCCAAACTGCACTGAATCTGAGCTAGGGGCTCTCCCAAACCCCTGGGAACCCCCAACAGCCCACCCCTGAACCTAATTAAACAATACACATCCGTATATGCTACGTAGATTCAACCACTATCCTTGTAGACTTGGTCTTGGTCTTTCTGCGCCAACTCAGGAAGCTCAAACTGCCCAAGGAGCTTCAGTTCTACAGAGGAATGATGGATTCTGTCATCTGCACCTCTATAACTTGTCTGGTTTGGTTCTGCAACCCAATAGGACAGACACAGACTTCAGAGGATAATTAGGACTGCAGAAAAAACAATTACACCAACCTGCCTTCCATTGAGGGCCTATATATTGCACGAGTCAGAGGGCTGTGAAAATATTGTTTCAACTCCTTCCTTCAAAATGACGCCATATTTGCACACCAGAACAACTAGACACAAGAAGTTTTTTCCCCGAAAGCCATCACTCAGCTAAACAAATAATTCCCTCAACCCTATTCAGCTATTAGTCTGCACTACTATTATTGTTAATCTTCTCACCACTCCTTATCACCCATCCCCTCCCACTTGTGACTGTACGACTAACTTTGTCGCTTATATACTTACGATTTATATTGACTATTTCCTAGTATGATTTGATTGTTTATTGTACCCTATGACTATCATTAAGTGCCGTACCTTATAATTCTCAACTCCTGACGAATGTATCTTTTATGTATACTGAGAGCATTTGCACCAGGACAAATTCCTTGTGTGTCCAATCACACTTGGCCAATAAATAATTCTATTCTATTCTATTCAAACATATTCAACTAGGGATTTCAAAGCTGGGCAGAGATACACTTGAGAACAAAAAGCAAAATGTTAGAAATATGAGTCACCTAACAGGTATTTGGGTTGACAATACATAAACCAGAATAGACATTTTAATACTGTCTCTTTAAGAGCATGCTAAAAACTGCAATTGGGTGTGGTTTCTCAAACCGTCATAAGATGGAGCCAGAAACCTGGGTTGTCTTAGCCTTAGGCTCAGAAGAGTGTGAGTGAGTCTGTTTTTCCTTCTGTTCGAGAATATTGCTGTTCCTCCATTTTTCCTAATTGACTGCTATTTATGGTTTTGATGTAAATCTGATACTGAACTGTTTTTGACACTGGAATTTGTTATTGGATTATCCCTGGATTGAAAACTAACTGATTTACCTGTGAATGACTTTGAACTGCCTATTTTGAACGTTGCTTAAAGTTTCTGGAAGTAAAAACCAACATTTACTGTACAATGAATCTGTGTGCTGTGTGTATTATTCCAATACTACTCTCTATACATCTCTCTGTATGCGCTCATTCTCCTAATGGGGAATTACCTCAACATTGTGGTAGCAGAGGATGGTTTCAATCCATCGACCTTTCTCTTTTAAACAGTTTCCCACACGCCCAATCAACTGGTTAAGTAATGCAAGAGGACAATTTTGCTAAATATAAAGATTTACTCAATATAGCTGAAACTGCCACACAGCCATTACTCAAAAAACAAATGTTCACTTTATCTGCAGTCAGGAGGTAGAAGGGTAGTAGTGCCAACAGTCTCAATGTACAGAGCTATATTTTATTTTCAAAATGAGGTGATTGATGTTAGATATAAATAGTGCAATAATAAATGGATACACAAAGCCAATAAGGGTGACTCTTCTCCCTTTGGAAGAGTCATCGGAGAACTTTCAACTCTCAACTTATGACTTCAAGACTCATTCCAAGCAACACACGCATTTCACTATTGTGAAGCACACAACCACTACTGCTGAAAAGGATACATGAGGAACACAGTGAAGCAGGAAATATAACCAGGTTTAAATTTAAAACAAGAAAACAGGTGTCAAAAGAGTTTTAGCTATTCTGGAAAGCATCAGTGCTTATCAATGCTGGTTATTCTTGTTGGCTCGATAGGACAATTCGGAAAGTCAATAAAGAAAGATTCCAAAACACCCTTTCCCGTTACGCTTGAACTGGTTGCCCATGATGGACTCAAACATCTCCTGAGACATCAGGCTGCCTGCCTCTGGGATCCCCAACTGGCTCAGTCTCTTTTGGCAGAGGTGGTTCTTCTTCAGTGAGGTGGCCCAAAGCTCCTTTGAAATCTGAATGTTGCCTTCTCCGTCATTGTCGTCACTGTCTCTTCCATCAAGGTCTACTTCACCACAATCCATTTCATGAGGATCTTCACAGTTCTCAGTGGTGGCACCTTCAGCATCTTTCGTTTGTTCTTAAATCAGAAACAGGGAGACCAAATTGATTGGATAGCTGATGGGTGTAAGCAGGGCTGGGCTGCTGGGGATTCGGGAGAGCCCCCTAGCTAAGATTCTGCACAGTTCAGAGAACTTCCAAATCCCACTCCTGGCTGGCCCCTCCCCAGAGTCTCTACGTGGCTCATTTTGGATTCAGGTAAGTGTAGGGCGTGTGCGAAGGCTCAGGGAGGGAGAAAAATGGGTCTCCCAGAAGTTCAGGTAGGCCAGAAATGGGCCTCTTTCTGGCCTCCAGAGCCCGGGGAGGCTGTTTTCGCCCTCCTAGAGTCTGGAAGAAAACCTCCAGAGCCCAGGGAGGGCAAAAATGCCCCCACCCCCCACCCCAGCACCGTGGTGCAGGAAGNAAAACCTCCAGAGCCCAGGGAGGGCAAAAATGCCCCCACCCCCCACCCCAGCACCGTGGTGCAGGAAGCCGACTATGCCATGCCCACCATGGCCACACCCACCTAGCAAACAGGCAGATCACCCTTTGTTAAAATTTTTGAAGCCCACCCCAGGGTGTAAGTCAGTCCATGATTGACAGTATTTGACTTAAATCTACAATGGTTTCATTTATCACACTGGGCCATAATAGTTTGGTTGGTTCTGATTTGGTGCATTGGGAAACCGAACTGTTGCAGGAGGAAAACACCAGCTTTGGCTACCTTGCAATCTGTACCTTGCACCATGCCCTTTCTGCAAGCTTAATGGCAATGCTGATAGATTTCCCTGCATCTAATCCCTTGCATCAGAGTGCAGTCAAAGCAACTGACTGAATGGAGCTGAGGATTTACTGGCTGTGTGCCCTTCCCAATGCCTACACAGAGCTCACAGCAGATATTTTTCCCTTGGTGCCCAGAGAGAGAAATATCTGCTGCTACCTAGGATCGAACTCACAGCCTCCTGATTGTGAGGCGAGAGCTCCACCTCTAGGCCAAAAGAATTCAGAATTCTTTTGTTGCTACCGCTTGATTTCCAGTAAAAGATATATTTTCTCTGATTAAAGGAGTCTAAGTATTTCTTTCTTGGATTTTGAATGGAGCACCAGCTGACAATGCCGCTCATTTGCCAGTACTGTAAATAACATCTATAAAACCATACCTGACATGCTTTCTGGCATGACCTCACGAGCCTCTTTGGGTTTCACCAGCACCACACCATAGCCTTCATTATTGTGTATCACATTGTTCTTCATGGTTATCTTGGGAACGTCAAAATGCTCATCCAAAAAGTTCTAAAAGCCGAGAGAGAGTTGAATGAGATTTAGCCAGATCGCAGTTCTGAGAAGACTACTTTACAACTTATTTGCAGATGGAAAGCCAAAAGCTCACATGCAATGACTTTATGGAGAGCAAAAAACCAATAACAAAAGCGAGGGATTCACATCCAGATGTTAACCAGAGATACTGTTCTGACCAAGGCTTCCTGAGACCATCATTTAGCGCACGCTTAGTCCAAACAACTCTTGTTTTATTTCAATGCTGGGAATTATGTTCATTCCCAGCCTGTAATGAGTCCCAAATAGTCCCTCAAGATAAGCACCCACCTTTATCTCCTTTGAATTGCTGCCAACAACTAAAGTGCCAAATGAACTGTAAAAACGCCAAACGACATACAAAGACCACACAGAGCTTCAAGGTTTAACCCAAACAGAGCAAACAACTTTGGTTCCTGCAAAAGTTTCTCTACCTTTACACTTCCTTTATGTCTTTTGGGAGGGGCAATCACCTCCAAGCCTTTCTCCCGAGTCGCCTCTTTGGTTTCAGCTGCTCTCGCCTTCTAGCAGCTCTGAGCACGTGTACACTGATAACAGGCTCCCCCTGTTCCTCTGCCTCGCTGCTGCCAGATTCTGGAGGCTCTGGAGTCAGCACATAACAAGTACAGAAAGCAGCAGCTGGAATCCTCCTCCTAACTTCCTAATCTGTTTTGCAGTATTATGCAATGTTGTTTTACCAAATCTGGACAGAAGAAATCCATGATCTAATCCTAGCTTGATCACACAGGTTTATTGGGTGACCTTAGAACAATTTATCTCTCTCTCTCAGCCTAACTTGCCTCCAGGTCTTTAGTGAGGATAAAGGGAGGAGAGATACACCAAATGCACTTTTTTGATCTCATAGGGAAATAACCCAATAAAAATTCTATCTTCCTACCAGTGGATTCCCCACCCCCCGATTTTAGGAAAAGAAATGTATTTTTTAATTGCACGATGAATATCCAATCAATTCTCATTAGTGGAATTTTACAACGAGTCCAGTTTCAGTTTGTAATGCTTCCCACACTCTGGTGCAGAAGTAATAAAACTGAGGGTGGCGTAAAGAGTTACTGTACTATGAAAAAACACTTTTTACTCCACAAAATGCAATGGCATCGGTTGTTTTGCAAAGGAGCCAAATTTGCTATGCTTCCAATTTGTGGTTCTTTGTGCTTTTTTCTAATTCCTGATTTGGGGGGAAGGCTGTTAAATGAAGAAAAAAATAGGAATAGCTAAATAATCCTTTTCACAATAGATTCAAATGAAGTGCATTTACTTTAAGGTACTCAATTCTCAAACTAGAACTCACCTTGATCAGGATTCCTTCTTTACAATGATGTAGCCCATTCCCAATCAAAATGCAAGTGCTACCAGGGTAGATTTCAATCCCAGCACCCTGAAATTTAAGAGAGGAAACAGTTGAGGAGCAGGTTAAAAATAGGAGAGATCATGTCCCAAAAAGGGGCTTTTTCAAGAGGCAGTTGGGACCTTCTTTTGTTTTTCCATTGAAGACACTTCGCTTCTTCTGAATAAGTTTCTTGGAAGAGAAGCGAAAAACTTCTTCAAGGAAAAACAAGAAGATCCAATTGTCTCTTGAAAAAGTATCTTAGAGACAACCAAGACCTGAATGACCGAGAATCTCCACAGAAAGGAGAAACAACGAATGACTAAAGAATGCTAATTTGGTCTGGAAACTTCTCGTGGGACAGCCTTCAACAGGAATCCATAAAACGGATGGAAAAGACGCAAGAAATGTAGTAAACAGTGTGAAAAACTACACAACATTTCAAGTAGAGGTGGCCTTTGACTTAGGACTGCAATGGGAACTGCCCATTATGGTCGTAAATTGTGACATTGGTGTTAATTCATAAAATATTTATCTGGTGTTTTTAGAATTGTCAACAGAAATTTGGGAGGGGGGGGGGAACAGTGCAGCAAGCTTGCAAAACGATTAGCCAGCAGCAGGTGTGGCATGGCTGAGGCGAGTGAGGACTCAGATGAGGGGCCAGGCCATTTAGGGAGTGGACTGCTGACTTCAGA